>JBAHVQ010173887.1:0-17938 GCA_036872915.1 Nanipora kamurai
GTTACTTTCATCCTGATCATCAGCACTACACTGATGAGGCCCATAAGGCCGAAACGGTTCCGTCTGTAGTTATATATGTATATATATATATATATATATATTGATATATATATATATATAGATTTATATGAATATAAACTGCACAATGATCACCCGAGCCATTTTCTTTGAAAAGTTTACATAGCCATAGCCTTCAATATTGTTCCCTGAATAAAAACACTTACCATATTGCCAAAAAGTTTAAATCGAATGGATTTAGGTATGGAAATATCGTAGTTTAGAGAACTGACTTTGCTCAATTGTATGAACCAGTAAGCGTAGGCCTTTGTATAGCGAAAAACGTTATTTGATATCTCGATAGCAATAAAAGTTTCGCTGTCACTGTCAATAAAACTGATTGGTCAATGCATGGAAATTAGGAAACAGTGCACTCTTTGTTCACCTGCTCTCACAACATGCGGTATTCATTTGTCAAAACGCGCAAGCGGCTATGAGTATATATGTATCCAAAAAATGCTATATAAATGATGAACTTGGCATAAACATGACAGCACTTCTCCCAAAATAAAACAACCACCTTACACCCAGACAATGTGAGCATGTGACCAAAGTGAAGGGGACCTCCATAATTCAACGAAAGACTTATTTTCTGTTGTTCAGATGAAATGGTGCGTAATAAATACTCCACTGTAAACAATGTGCGTTTGAGTAATTTCAAATCAGCCATAGATTACTGATATAAACTTTTCGTATTTCTTTTAATAAGACATTGCTGACGCAGAAGAAAGATGAAGTGTTACACATCCATACTATCATTCTTTCATACATTCCATTGATGTACATCCTGTCAAAATATTTTAAGAAGGTATACAACAAATATTGAATAGCCTTTTAGCTTAGAATCACATATGTAATGAATAGCGGATAGCATTCTTTTCAGTCGATAATCGTTTGTTTCACTCGATTTCGCTAAGTAAACTATTTGCATAATTATAAGATACATTTTCGGACTAACAAGCCAGTCATTACGACCGTTTTGTGTTTTATAGCAATTCGTAAATCGAGTTTTGAAAGTGCTGAAAGGTACCTTCTTTTCTATTCCAATTAAATCAATCCATGGAATTTCTTGGCTGTGATGCCAACATCAATATTTTTCCTTATAATAACAGAAGAGAAGGAGAGCCTGCCGAACAACAGCCTGATCGGACTGACAAGGTAATATAAGTACTAGTTCAAATTCGAAAACCGTTAAATGCTCGATTATGGATACCAAAAATTTAATAGTACAACGATGTTTATGTGTATTTCAATTCGTATTTTTTTTTTGAAAAGTCTTTTAAAATAAGGTCAGAGAATGCAAATGTCACTCAACCTATTTACGAGCAGATTTTAAATTATCAATGGCACATGAAAGTGACAACTTTGGGAACCTTCACTCAATAAATCATTTTGCCATCAGTTAAATGAAAATTGATCCAAGGAAAGTAATAGTATATCTCATAATAATTCAAGTGGACTGCAGAAAAAAAAAAGTCTAAAGAAAATGAAGATGCGAAAAAAATGTTTTTATCTTCTGTTTAGGTAAACGTTGCTACAACTGTGGCCGGTTGGGCCACATTAGGCGCGAATGTCGCGAAAGAAATAGGGGAGGTCATTGGGGAGGGAAGAGAAAGTTCGAGTGAAACCAGGCTGGCAGGAAAATAACAATAGATCTGTGCAGATATAAGCATTACGGGCAAAGACCTTCCTTTAAATGCATTCTTGATCACTAAATCTTAATAATTAAAGCTCAATTTCCTTATGCAGGTTCTCCAACCAACACAATCTAAAGATGAAGACTGCATAACACCTTAGTGTATATACGGTATCTAAAAAGAAATAAAAAGTAGATTGACAACAGTAATCCAGAAATCACCCAGCTTTCCTGATTGTAAGCAGTAGATTTTCATTCCAATAACAGTCAAGTAAGATTATAAAAGGGAAGTTTGATGCTCACCTGAATCGCCTGTAGGGAAGGGCTACTTACGATACTTATACCATAAGAAAGAGCGCAAAATTCTATGCAACATATGTGAATTATGAAATATTGTAGCAAATAACGGCAGGAAAAACCCGCCTATTTCAAATCATAATCGTAAATGACAGGTTTGAAGGCTAATTACCGTCAAGTACGATTGTCAAAGGCGAGTTTGAGGTTCGCCTGAATCGTCTGTAGGGAAGGGCTACTTACGATACTTATACCATAAGAAAGAGGGTAAAATTCTATTCAACCTATGTGAACTAGGAAATATTGTAGCTAATTCAGGCCGAGAAATGAGCCTATTTACAAACACTGTCGGAAGTGACCTATTTGAAAGTTAACTACCGTTGAGTACAAGTCTAATGGGTAAGTTTGCGGTTCGCCTGAATCGTCTGTAGGGAAGAGCCACTTAAAAAAATTATACCGTGAGGAAGAGGGCTAAGTTCTATGTCATATGTGTCAATGAAAAAATTATCTCAAGTAGTAGCCGAGAAATTGGTGTTGTTTTAAATATGGTCGATTTTATAGGTATTTATTCTGAGGGAAAGCTAAAAATCAGTGTTTGAAGCGGTTCAAAAGAGTGTTCATTTTTTTCTACGGCTGAAAAATATACCATTTCAGACTACGTTAAATACTCTTTCATTGCTTGGCCAATTTAAGAAAATTTCTTTCTCGAAACCTGGTGTGATAGTGGTAACCTCATCCGGCTGTTGAATCAGATGGTAACTTAATGTTATTGTACCTAGTTTTGAAAATGGCGGATGTTGAAGGTTTGCGGTTGTGTTTGGAATATCCCGAAGGTTTGACTGTTTTTGATGTACCTTGTAATAACCACTTTGATAGTCAGTGTTAATGGATAATTGAAATATAGCAAGTTAAAGTGCTCCTTAACCAGGTTATTCAGAAAATATTCACATTCGAAGCCTCGTATGCATAATCATGTATGGTATTGCACTTTAAAAGGGCTAAACATTGATATATAAGGTAAGCACACGAGTTTTTATTTTCCTTGTGAATGTACAAATCATAAAATTTCTTTTCAGAACTCTATAGAGTTATTGGGATAGGTAGTTCTGTAAAAGTACTCCGATTTTCGAATCGTCAGCCCGATTGCCTGCCAGGTTCACAGAAGTGATTTTATGATCGAAGTTATGGAGGAATGGTAGCACGAAGATGCAAAGAAGGAGCGATCGGAGCTTGATGAAAACGCCAAACGAGAGAGTAAAGAGCAAGAAGAACAAATGTGATTCGAATTCGAACTACACAAAGCTGGCCTAACAAACCTCCTTTTCCACCACGGTTCTTTCTTCTCCTTGGTATCCCTCCTATAACTACTGTTTTTCAACCAAATTTTTTTCCACTTAGTCGTTTGTATATATATATACTTCAATACTCCTTAACCTTTCTAGTTCCTTCCACTTGTCTGAATTCTTGAAGTTGCATACATATCTATCGCAGTCTTCTTTCATTAGTTTCAACAATCCATTCACCACTTTCCAATCCTCTTCCTCTATGTAGTCTTCAGTTAAGGTTTTTACGAGGATGCAAAATCGTTTCTTGAATCAATACAATTCACGTCTACAACACAACAACAAAACATACAATGTTACTATCCCTATAACCCTTACTGATCATGTAATTAACCTACATCATAATATTTGCACTTATCAAGAGTTAATTAACTAGGACAGGAGTTCAATCTGCAATATCAACAAAACAACCTAAAATATTCACGTTTGTGACAAAAGGCACATTTTCTTGTTCATCAGGTTGTCTCTCTTCGGCTCGACTGGTTTTGTTGCTACCTATTTGAGTGGTTTCCCCTACATTTAGAAACTATTTCATGTCCTGCTCATGATCAGTACTGCTCGTATTCACTTCTACCTCTTATTATTTTAGGCTATATCACAGTAGTTACCACTGGAGTATCCCCTGTCAGCAGCGAGTGACACACCACCTTACCGATTTCTGTAATGTTTCGATGCTTAGACAAATGTGCAGGTATTCCAGATACTTCTGTAGGTTATTAGAGAAAGTACCAAGAGCACCAATTACAATAGGGATGATTCTAACCTTATGTAACTGCCGAAGTCTCTTTATTTCAAAGGCTAAGTCAATATATTTCTCCTCTTTCTCATGCTCCTTCGGGCAGGTCATGTGATGTCAACAAGGTGGTGGCATTTGTTTGTTTTCTTGTTGATCATGACAATATCAGGCCTGTTATGTGAAATCCCAAAGAATTTTAGCTTTGTCATTCTGAGAACACTCTCCCGGGGAATGCTCAAACCACTTCCCTCCACTATTAAACCCATACTGACGAGATAGATCCCAATGTAGGGCCTTTGCAACGAATGTCAAAAATAACAAAAACTTAGCATATGCAGCCTCTGTTGCTGTAAGTGAGAAATTGCGCTTTAATGGTTGGTGATACATGCACCAAGAAAGAACCTCTGTAGAAAAGGAGATTAGAAGGGCAGGGATGATAGACTGAAATCAAAGTACAAGGTTGTTGTTGTTGCTGTAAGTTCACAGTATCGGTGTAATTTACTGATCTGTTTATACTGCTGCATGTCCATCAAGTCTCCATGACCTCAGATCGACAGCAACAACGTCTCTGGGCACTGCCACATCAATAAGGAAGCATTCATCTGCCTCCTTGTCTACTACGGTGATATCTGGCCTGCGACATTCAATTTTCCTGTCAGTCTGTATAGTAAAGTCCCAGAGGATTTTTGCACACTTGTTCTCCAGCACCTTTTCTGGTTCATGAAAATACCACCGAGTGTCAACTTGGAATCCATACTTCTGAAATAGACTCCAATGACGGTTTAAGCACACCCTATTGTGTTGACTCTTCTAGTCTTTTTGTGCGAGCATGTTGCAGGAACTTACTATGTGTCACGCTCTCAACTCCCTCTCCACAGAGCCTACATGCTGGTAAAATGGTCTTTTTAATGGAGTTAGTATTCACAGATTGATCTTGAGCTGCAATTGAAAGGCTTTCGGTTTCTCTTTTGAGATCACCCCTTGTGAGGCATTTCCATGAATCCTCTGTCATAAGATCTTTTGTATCTCTATGAAACTGCCCATGAAGAGGCATCTTCTCACCGTTGCAAAGGAAACTTTCTCACCAACAATCTTGCGGTATGCTGTTTTGGTCTCAATAGTACCTTCGTCCAATCTCTGTTGCAGTGCCACATACTTCAGGAGTGTTTCATTACTTGTGGCCAGGTACCAATCTAGTGCTCTCCTTTCACTCACCACACACTCTTCAATGATAATCAATTCCCCGCCACCAATCCTTCATGTCTTATACAACCGGGTCACATTGGCTTTGGGATGCAGAGCACAGTAAACAGTCATTGTCTTCCTTGTCAGTCGATCCAGTTCTTCTATCTCAGACCTATTCCAATCAACAGTTGCTGCACTATACCTGACAACAGCCACCGCCCAACCATTCATTGCTTTAATTACATTCCCTGCATTTAGTTTGTTTTTAAGCAAGAGCCGTAGCCTCCTATACTCATTCGTAACCTTATCCAACTCAAGGATCCTAAGGTGTTTCTATCCTGTACATTCTGGATCACCTACTTTCTCACCTGTTGGTAATTCTATCCCACGACTCTCAACCAGTCGTCCAGGTTTCGTTGTCGTTATGGCACATTTGGTAATACCGAACTCCATGCCAATATCTGTACTGCAATTGTGGACTGTTCGTACCAGTGCATCTGTCAGATTTTCGTTTTTAGCATACAACTTCAAATCATCCATGTAAACCAAATGGTTGATTTGTGGTCCCTTTTTTCCCAAATCATATCCTATCCCAGTTTCCCTCAGCACCATGCTCAGAGGAATCAATGCAAGCACAAAGAGAAGTGGGAAGAATAAATCTCCTTGGAAGATTCCTCTTTTGATGGAAACTGACTCGAGGAACTTCCCACTAGCATACAGATTTGTCCTCCAGCCCTTCATGCTTGCTGTAACAAGCTTCACTAGATTATCGGCCAGTCCAAAGATCTTAAGTGTTTCCTCAGTCCACGTGTGGGGCACCATATCGTAAGCCTTCTTGAAGTCTACCCACGCAACACAAAGATTAGTATGTCGCCGTTTTGCATTTCTCAGAATGGTTTTATCTATGGACAAATGGTCATTTGTTCCCATGGACCTCTTTTTGCACCCGTCTTTCTCAGGTGAAAGTAGCCCGTTCCTCTCTAAATGATTGCAAGATTTTGTAGCAAAAATGGCAGTTGGTACTTTCCACGGTAAATTAAGGCATGCTATCGGTCTGTAGTTTCCCACGGCTGCTCCCTTTGCCTTGTCTTTCATTATCAATACTGTCCTTCCCTCAACCATCCAGTTGGGGATACAGCCAACCCGCATGGAACAATCAAGGTGGTATGCAATCCGTTCATGTAATGAAGTTTTCATTATTATTATCATGAGACATTGCACATTAGATATTAACTTGAGCATCACATTGCACCAAGCAACCTCAAAATTCTGGCTGTCCCAAGTAGCACCGACATCCGAATTTGGGCAGTTTTGACTGAAATTCCCATCTCCGTTATCCTTTATCCTATTCCTAAAGGTCCATTTACCACCGGGATTTTAACTTTCATCTTCCATAATTTAACAACTTTTCCAGCCAAGTCCCTACATTTTGACCCTTTTGTACTCTTTTTCCATCACCTTACAATCAGCAGGACAAGCTATGTCAATTAGTTGGCATGTTCTTGCTTGGGTAATGTGGTCAGTTTGAATTGTAAAATAGCACAAGACCTCGTACGTCTGGTTCGTGCTCATACCATTGCACTTCATGGTGTAACTCATTTCTCTTAGACATTTCCTAATGTATAGCTCTTGCCACATGATGTCTTCTTTGGTATTCTTTTTGAGCCAAATTTTTACTCTGACATATTATATGGGTAACTGTTTCATCTGCTTCCTTACACATTCTGCACTTACTATCACAGCTTTCATCTATTTGCATTTTGATCCCATTGGTCCCAAGAGCCTGATCTTGTGCAGCAATTGATAATCCTTCTGTCTCCTTCATTTTCCCATTTTTTAGTCGTAACCAAGAGTCTTCACTTCTAGTATTTTCTATCTCCCTTAGGTGTTGTCCACTCAATGGTTTCTCTCCATTCTGTTTCTTGTGCTCCTCTTTATTATCTCGTTCTGCTATCTATTAATCTCTCCTCGCTCTGACTTTTCAAGTCCCAGAATTGCCAGGTTGACATATATCCCTTGGGTGAAGAGTTCTATTTGTTGTCATCCTTTTCGATGTCATTCTATCCATCTCTTCTCCAATCAACAAAAGGTGCTGAGTATCTTATTAACGATACGGCCAAAGTGTTAATTGCCGTTACTGTGTTTCCTCCATTCAGTTTTGATTGCAGTGCTTTTGTTAAATTATATCCCTATCTTTTTTTTTTTTTCGTTTCTTCACACTCTGTCTGGTCTTCTTCTAGAACACCTAAGCACTTTACTATGAATAATTTTCACCTATTTATTGGATCTTACTTTTGTCTGGCAAGAAGATTCCTTCAGACCTAACCAGCCTTCCTCTTCTCATCACAAGCGTAGTAAATTTCTTTACACCAAACTCCATCCCGGTGTCACTGCGGAGTACACGCACAGTTTGTACCTGTGAATCTAGCCCACACTCACTCTTAGCATCTAGCTTCTGGTCGTCCATGAAAAGGAGATGATTGATTTTCTCTCCATTCCGATCGGTGTCATTGTAATTATTATTATTCTATCTAGTCAGAACCTACCAGTCATGGATAAGCGGTCTTAACATGTTTACATTGTCTTCCAGAGAAAAAAAAAATGAATGCTTTAGGGGAACTCTTTTCTTGTTGCCATAACAATTTTGATGAAAGTAACTTATTTCTAAAATGCACCAAAAATGCTTAGGTTGTAAAATAATGAGCAACTTTCCATTATTTTTTTTTTAAACACTGACCTGAAAACAACCTCAGAAACATTCAGCAAGATTGGTCAAATAGTTTTTAAGTTATTAGGTTTTGAGTGTAACGGCCACTACAAAAAATATGGTTTTTAAAAAAATGGCAATCAAAGTTTGTAAACTATGCACGAGTGTTCTCCAGATGCGCTGTTTCAATAAAGACATAGAAAAAGTGTCCAGCTATATCACAACTTTATTCTTGCTGTCCTTGGAGAAGGAACTGAGCCAGTGGAGCATGATCACTGTCACATACAAGCAGAGCCAGGGGATAGTTATCATCATATTGGAGTCAATTTTTGCCAAGGATCAATTTCCTTAAACTTTCCGTTGCTGCCAGTTTAGCTTGCCTGACCTTTCGTTTCCTCTTTTTCCCGCATTGCTGTCTAACAGAACGTGAAATTGTTGCTTCATCTTTTTTGGTGTTCCTTGACTTGTAAACTCTCTGGTGGAATACTAGCAAGTTCCATCACTTGTCTTGAGCTTGCACCAGAATTGAAATGTAATAATAATGACATTACAGCTGTGGGCCCTTTGCATCAAGGCTTTGGAGTTCTACTCCATACCAAGCTGTTCAGGCTTTCATTCACATTCTGTGAATATCCAGGAAAACAATCAAGCAATAGGGGATACTCAGTCGCTTGAATTCTGGAAACAATAATTCCAAGACTGCATCTAAATGGTGAAATTTTCTTTGCAGCGTGCACTGTTGCTTATAGCAGCACCAACTATGAGCCCCTACTGAGCAATATTTGGGCCTCATTCTTATCACTCAACTCACGTGAATGGTAGAGTACTGCCATGATAACCTTCTGCATCAGATATTTGACTGTTTTGTTGCTGTGCTGTAGGCTTACAAAGTTTCATATTTGCCCCAACCGCATTACCACCATACGTCTGTAATTAATCCATGCCTTTGTCTGTAAGTCTAGGCTTACTGCCCTTGACCGATTTCCCCTCCTTGAGTTTCTGTTCTTTCTTCCATATATCCCTCAAATGAGTTCCCATCCTCTTTTGTAATGACCAATACAATCTAATTTTGTGACTCTGGAACACTTGACTGCACCACTACCGTGACTTCCCTTCCATTTCTTGTATTCCTTTGGACGCCTCAGTATTTTCCCATTTTCCAGTCTTTGCATATATGTCCCATATGCTACCATGTGCCTTTTTATCTCCATCACAAGTCATCAATTTATATCGCAGATTGTACTCTTGAACGCTTCCAGATTTTCTTGGGTATGGAACATTCCATGGATCCACTTGAGCCAGCGTTACTTTCGGTGCATTTTTCTTGGTGTCCAGTAAACCACATGCTGTACTCAGACTGTTTTCACCTAGCTCTTGTTTAGCTATTACATATTCCATGTACACTTTCGACACAGTCATAATCAAGTACTTCACCAGTACCAACAGCTATGACCAAGCTGACTCCAAAATTTGCAGTACATCCTCGTTTTGACCATGTACCACCATAATTAACTCATTTCTTACCAGGCAATTTAATAGGGTTTCACGTTTTTCTGACATGGTGTTCTTTAATAG
The DNA here is from genome assembly GCA_036872915.1 of Nanipora kamurai. Lineage (NCBI taxonomy): Eukaryota > Metazoa > Cnidaria > Anthozoa > Scleralcyonacea > Helioporidae > Nanipora > Nanipora kamurai. The sequence continues at coordinate 9,534 of JBAHVQ010173887.1, forward strand.
GCCACCATAATTCAAAAACTATGCTAGTGAACCAATCAAAGTTATACATTTTCTAGATCCTCACAGATTAAACTTTACAAACCTATTGGTTGCCAATGTTAATAGTATTAATATTTAACCATGTAAGAGTTAATATCCGGGCTAAATAAAAATTTTTTATATTTATTATGCTACCAAGATTTTTTGTGTAAAAATGATTGCAAACAGTTAACTACATTTAACAGTTAACAATTTATGAGTAAGTTTGTAAATAGTTTAAAAAATGCAATAGAACAGATGGATGCCGTACCAATATGAAAGGGAAAATTTATAGTTATACTAATTTACAAAGTAAAGCATTCATTCAAAAATTGATTGAGAAATCTTTTTCATGTCCTCATAAAATGATATAATTATGTACTGGAAAGCTTCTATAAAACTTTGTGGAACGAGTGAGCTATTATGGAGTTTGTTCACAACATAATCTATAGAGCTAAAGTTGTGCACAGATGTCCTTACCAAACACTGTCAAGTCTACTTATGTCTTTTCCTATGGTACATCATACTTCAAAGGTAAGAATTTATTTTCCTCAGAGAAAAAGGGATGTCTTTGTATGCCACTCAACCCACCAGTTTCTACTAGTATTTAAACATAAGTGTACACTGCATGTGTTACAGTAGACATTAGAGCAAGGAGGGTGTTGATGTGCTGGTCTTTCTTCTGTTGGAACAGACTTGTATTCACGCTTGCGTTCAAGTGTCATGCAGTAGGAGCACGCACTACATACCCGATTTGCTCCAACTAAGGGCATGTGGACACCAACATTTTGCAGTCTTGGCTCGCAGTCCCGGTGTGATCTCTTTCTGGCTGTGCATGCTGGGAGGAATATGCTCCAGTGAGTTTGGTTACCAGCTGCATATGGAATTCCCTCAATGTTTTTACACGCTCAGGAGCTAAGACCTTGTAAATCTGATAAGCATTATTAATGGATGTTTCCAACTGGTGGAAGATTGCTATTGGCGGCCAACGTTTACAGCATCTACCAACACTGTAATAGTTGTTATTCTGATCAGTCTTGTCGATTCCACCCATATATTTGTTGTAATCTTTTAGAAGTGGTGGACATGGAACATCAATTGTTTCTTCTTTACTCCTCCTTCTCACAACTTTATCTTTTTGCTGAACATTACCCTCATATTCTGGATTATGGACTCCTTTGTTGTCAAACCAGGACATAGCAACAAGATTGCCACAACTTCTCCAATTGCTGGTCCATCGCTGAGGTTTACGTCCAGGTTGGAAAACTAGTTCCTTGGGAAAATGTTTAGCACTTGATTTAACAGTACCAGAGTCAATACCTTTGTCCTTTAGCTTGCGAGATAATGCAGGACTTGTATAAAAATTATCTGTGACAAGAATGTGACCCTTGTTATCATGACCACCTGGTAAGCCAGACCAATGCAGGGGACAACTGCTCTGTATCCAGATTCTTGCCTGTATAAACTTGCTGCCTCAAAATATAACCAGTTTTGGCATCAGCCATTGCCCTCACTTTGACCCCAAAGCGTATAGGTTTGTTTGGCACGAATTGTCGAAATCCCACACGACCACAGTAGGGAATCGTTTGCTTATCAATAGATAGCCACTGTGAAGCAATCCATTCTTCTTCATACTTTGGCAAAAGCATGGACAGAAACCTAACTTTGTACGGTTTGTCATAGCCTGGTTGACCAGTATCAACATTCAGCTTGTCTAACTCTTCATCACAAAACTTCAAGTAACGCATGATAATGTTGAACTGGTTTCTTGACGTAATATCCCCCCAGTCATTTACTTGAAATATTGTGAATTTTTTCTGCCAGTATTGTTCCACAAGGGACAGTCTCGGGATTCCCATAGCAATACAAAGTCCAAAACAGGCTTTCAATTCAGCAATATCTGTTATTTCTTTCAATATCTGTCAATTTCATGTTATTTCATGACAGCTCTTTTGGCAGCAGCATTTTTATTCGTGTTTACACGAATAAAATCAAACAATTCATCATTCCAAAATAACTGAAAGAAATGACGGGGAGTGCACTCACCTGCCCAAACTCTGGCAGGACCACTGTGTTGACTGAACACAGGGACAGCATGGTTTACCCTAGTTTTTCCCCCATTTCAGCTGTGACTGTTTACGCTGACCACAACCTTGCATTGCACCAGGTGTTTGGCTTTGCATCTCTTCCTTGCACTTGGTCTTTGACTCTGTTGAGGAAGAATCTCTTCTAGCTCTGCAGTTGCAGCTTCTTGACTCAACTGAGCTATTAAACGGCCTGTTGGTGCAGTGACTGGCTCTTCAGAAATTGTTTTGGGTAAATTCTGGTCGACAGACTGATCGCAACTTGATACTTCAATGTTTTGGTCCTTGTTCTCTGAAGAATCTTCCGCTAAATTACTGCTAACATTTTGAAAAGCATTCCCGTCACTATCATTTGGGAAACCAGAAATATGAGCATCCTGTTCTGATCCTTAGTCAGAATCCAAGCCACCAATTTCGCATTCAGATTCACTTTTTTCTCCAAAAACATGTTCTAAAACTTCGTCACGTGTAAATGCAGTGGGCATTTAAATTATCACACGATCAAAGTGCAAAAACATTCGACGTTTTTTGTTAAAACTTTAAACAACAGCATGGGCAAGATCTGGCATGTGTGAGGAGCCAGAATATCGGCTTCCGGTTAGATATGAGTTAATGGCTCATATAATAATGGTTAATCTCAACTATATTGGATTCATTCAGTTCATAATTGCCTTCTGCAAATTTGCATTTACAGCCTTCTTATGTGCCTAATACTACAATTGCACGGGGAGGCATATTTAAGATTTCACACATTACTGACATGTCTTCTCTTCCAACACCCATTTCTGATGCAGCGTACACCATTAAACTGGGTGGTGTCTATGACTCACTAGTAGTCTCTGAAGTTTGAACTTCCAGTTTAGTGTCACATTTGTAGTACTCTATTTCAATAATTCAACAAGCTAGTTAATTTAATGATCCTATAGCTGTACGAATTGCCCAAAACTTCAGTTGTATGTTGCATTTGATCACCAAGCTGTTGCATTGATGCTGTTCTCTGACTGGTGTAGAATTGCCTTTTGCAGTTGCAGTGTTGTGACTTGGGCCTTGTTCACTAGGCGTGGTATCGCTCTCAGCATCAATTGAATGAAACAATTCATATTTTGAGATGTGCAGCATGACCATTGGACTATATTGAAAAACCAGTTCACCAAGTTCCAAGTTCGGTTTGTTTTGACTCATCTTTAGAAAGTGAAAAAATACCCAAACAGCACCAGTCAAGCCCATTGGTCTCCCGACTTCCAATGCACATAACAGAGACCCAGCCACCTACTCTTTTCAACCCTTCTGGCCAAGGAATGTTGAAACAAGTTCTTCTTTACCATATTTTCCTTAAAGAAAAGAAAGTCAGAAGATGAAACTGAACAGCAGCAGCAACAAATAAAAGTCTGAAAAGATCAGGCAACTTCAGTCATTGTTTACTAAAACAAATTTCTACAACATCGCCTGTTTTATCAGCACAGACAACATTACCACCTTGTGTTACATGTTTTGCTGCTATCACAACCCCAGCTTCTACTGATACAGCATTCGCTGCTGCTACTGTTCACCCCAGATCTCAGTTTGCTAATGCCATAGGACATGTTGTGAACACAGCTGGCTGGAGGTAGTCTTCCATCAACACTTAGTGATGTTTTGGCTTTTGTTGACAGGATTTCATTTCCAAAATATCTATACAGCTCTCCGAATTTTGCCTACTCTCACTGTCACTATGTGCACATGCAAGCGATCTATCTCAGCTCTAAGGCGACTGAAAACATACTTATGCAATTCCATGTCTGAAATCCATCTGGACACTGATGAAGTCATTGAACATTTTGCTATACAGCATCCCCTGGAGAATGATGTTGATAGATATACTGAATAGTGAGTAATAGCCATGTTGCTCAATCACCTTATCAGATATGTACTAACAACATCACATGAATCCAATAGTAATTTATTGTTGGATTCATGTGATGTTATTAGTACAGATCTGACAAGATGGTTGAACTTATCTTAAACACATCTAGTGTGCATTTCTTGACAATGAGCTGGTGGAATTATCTAATTTAATGTTCTCCTATACAGTATATTGTTTACTGTATCATTTCTAATTGCATTTTGCTGTAACACCATGAACTTGAACTGATTACCCTTCCTAATTACTATTTTGCTGCATTACCATGAAGAATTTGAACTGTTTATCCTTCCTAACTACTGTTCTATTTTAGTGCTGTACCATGATAAATTTTGAACAGATTATCTTTCTCAAGTACAAATTTGCTGCTGTACCATGAACGATTTGAATTGCTCTAGCACTCTGAAGGATTGTGTGTAAATGGTTATCTCTTTTAAATAAAGCTTTTAGTAAATGAAATTTACTCTACAATACTGTACGGTATTGCGGTTTGACAGTATTTATTGTATTTAAGTAATGGTGTCAGTTTACATTACAAAACCAATTTGGATCAACGAGTCAATATAAAAGTTGCAAAAAAGGTGGAGGAGATGGCTATTATTATTATTGTTATTATCATATTGCAATACTATCTAATGTTGAATAACTTATCAATATTCTTAAGTACAAAGAAGTGAAAAAGGTAATTCTTGTTATGGCTTAAAGCTGCATTTTTATTAAAAATGTATTTTAAAAATGCAGGAAACAATGTTTTTGCAGTTTTGAAATTTCAAAATTTTCCGGACCCCCCAAGAAATTCCGCGCCGAAGGCGCGGCCATCACTTCCCAGCAACGGTCAGATTTTGAGCCGGATCCGCCCCTGAGGTTTAAATAGAACTCACACAAAATGCAAAAATCCGAGATGGTGGCATTTCTCACTTATATTATCGTTTCTACTTAGCTATTCAGGTTCATAAAGGATAAAACAAACTCCAAACAAGAGTGTCATCTTGATAACTCAAGATATGAGCTAATATCAAGTGAGCAACAATGAAATTGTGATATTTCGTCTTTATTTCAAAGACATCATCAGACAGACTGATAATTTTGACGAGTTTGTTTTATCCTTTATTTCTTTAAGTTGTTGGTTGGTTCTGGATATTCAGGTTCACTGACCCTAATTTAGTATTGTGTATTTGAACGTTTTATGCAGCAGAAATATTTTAATCATTACATCCGTACTCTTTTTGCATAAATACAGGTCTGCCCGTTCAATGAATCTTATGTCTCAAGTATGCTCTGACCGATGGTGAGGCAAGACCATTTGCCCAGACTGTCACAGAGGAAGAGATGAAAACTATTACTAATGCATTCAGGGAAGTCAGCAGGGCTTCGCTGTTTTGCAAAGCTCTTGAATCAAACAAATACAAACCTTGTGAATTATTTGACACTTCTTGTAGTAGGCAAAAAAGACAAAGACTACAAGAGGAGTATACTGCCAGTTTGGAACAAATCCCAGAATACATATTGGCTGAAGAGGTTTTTAAAAATGTACCCAGTGGTTATTGCCCTCCAGCAGATTATAATGGGGAGCAGCTTAACCATGCCGTAAAATTAGTTGGTTTGACAGTATCTGGTGTTAAAGAAATCTGTCTCAGTACCATGCAGCAATACAAAGACCATTGCTGGTATGAAAAAAGAGTTACAGCATCCGTTTTTGGAGAAATAATTAATTGGAGGAAGTCACTTTATCCAACATCACTGATCTGGGCAATTACGAGACAACATAATCCTGCCGTGAAAGCACGAACACCATTGCAGTGGGGTTCTGATAATGAAAGCAAGGCAATCAAGAAGTATGAAGAGATGCTGAAAGGAGATGGAATTGTTAGATTTTGTGGTTTTGTTGTCAGTCCCGAGTGGCCATGGCTGGGCTGCAGTCCAGATGGTATTATGATGAGAAATGGTGTTCCTGTGGGCTGTTTAGAGATTGTGTCCTCGTGCTAGTAAAGATTTATGCATATGTGATGCTGTTAACACTTTGACCGCCAGAGACGGAAATTTCCGTTTTTCAAACTTTTCGTCGGGAGATTGTTAATTAGTATCCCAACTCCCCCTCCCTGGTTATTATTACTTGGCTTGAGGTTGCGCATGCATAAGCCCAATGTTTCCACTGGGTATTGTGATCATCGGCGCACGCGATGGATGGCGAACAACATGCTTTGTTTACCGCAAGCGAAGTTGCCGAATTTGTTGCCGATTCTGACTCGGAAAAGGATTATTTCGAGTCAGATTTATCAGAAAGCAATGAAGAGAAACCCAGCAGTCCACAAGCCGATGACAATGATCAATTGTTGTCAGGAAATGTGGCGTCAAGTTTGTCATCTGCAAACAGTGTATTTATTCTTTTCCAGTACAACTACATGATAACATTATAGTCAGTAAATGTTCATAAAGATATAGATACATGTGTTAGTAAAAGTTTAGATAATAGTGTTTGAATTTTTTGAAGCATGTAGTTTCTTTGAATTATATTTTCCTTTAGATATAGATTTTTGAAAGGTTTGAATTTATAAAGTAGGCGTCTCAAAATTGCTACAACTTAGACAACAAATGTTTCATACATTTTTTCAGTCTGATTCAGAGGTTGATTCAAAGCCTAGTTTACCATCTGAAGCTCCTCCCCCACCAAGCCAAGCACCATGGCAGGGACAACTCGCATTTCGTGTGTATAACCCTAAGAAACCAGTGAAATATGGAGTAAAATCATATATACTCACTGATTCAGTCACCAGTTAATGCTGGAATCTGAAGCCTTATTGTGGTGTTGGGGCTTCCTTGGAGGAAACTGGAACTCATAATCGTGTAAACCATGGTTACAAACTTTTCATGGATAATTTCTATAACTCTATTGCTTTGACAGAAAAGCTTTTGCAATTACACACCCATACCCGTGGAACATTCAGGGCAAAAAGAGGTGAACCCAAAAATATAAGTGAGGCAAGTGCAAGTAATATGGAAATTGGTGACATTGTCTTTACTCACAAGAAGGATATAACGTGCCTTGCCTGGCGGGACAAGCGTATTGTAAGAATGATAAGTACCATAGGTGAAAATAAAACAGTTGAAGTTACAGTGAGAAAGCGAGGACACCCTAATGGTGTACAGAAGCAAAAGCCTCACTGTATTGTTCTCTACAATGCCAGCACGGGTGGCGTTGACAAGCTTGATCAGTGCATAAAGTATTATCCGTTGACAAGAAAATCATTGAAGTGGACAAAAAGATTGGTATTTGACCTATTTCAGATTGCCACGTACAATTCATTTGTGATCTACAAGGACAGGATTGCCAACAGCAAATACAGTTCTCTGTATGAGTATATTCTTTCAATCATTCGATTCTACATTTTGTTGGTGGATAACAGCGAGAGTGGATCAGACAATGACCATCATCCCCCTCTGCTATTAGAAGCAACCCCTCGAGCCCCAGGACATGATCCTCACACCAGACTGGATGGTAAAATGAGGAACCATGTCTTGGAACCAATTGCACCCACTGCCAAAAGAAGTTTCCATCCCGAAAATGTCGTGTTTGTCTAAGACAGGATGAACGAAAAGGGACGCGATACATTTGCGGCAGCTGTCATGTTCCTCTTCACAAGGGTAATTGTTTCACTGAATACCACACAAGGACCAAGTACTTTTAGAACGAACACTGATATGCTTTTGGATCACTAATGCATCATAAAAAGACAGTAAAATGCAATGAAGACGTGCAAAGTCGTCTGCTTAGACAGAAACTTGGTCCTAATATAAACGCTCTTTTTCTCTGGTTTTTGTTACTTTTTGGCAAAATTTGTAAAAAATAGAGTTTTTCAGTTTAACTTTTCGTTGTCTTTTTTCAATTAAAACAAACTATATGGTATCAAAAAAAGCTGGAGATAATGAGCTTTATTTTTACACCAATATCTTTGCATAGCAATATACAGATTTTATTTTACTTAATTTCAAAATTGTGTTAATTTGCCCAAAATGTCTGGTGGTGAAAGGTATAGATTTGTCTGAACCTCTGGCGGTCAAGTGTTAATTGTAAAAACAACTTTTGTCTAAAATATGATATATGGACTTGCCAACACACAATTCGTACATCAGTCTTTCGTACATCAGTCTTTCAGCCCATTCTTTGTTTGCAATAGACGTCACTTCCGGTACTGACCGGACTCATTACGTATTCAAATTTCCAGCTGACGGCAGAAAAAGTTGTTTTTACAGTGCGGTTGCCGTAATTTCAAGTGCTCCACTTACAAATATGTCGGATTGCTGCTCAGTTTTCAAGTGTTTGAATCAAGCTAATCGAGAAAAAGACAAAGGATACTACAGGATACCAAAAGAAGTCGTCCATAAGGGAGAAAAATTAAAAAAAT
>JBAHVQ010173898.1:0-13492 GCA_036872915.1 Nanipora kamurai
GGTGTTCCTCCAAAGTTCATCGAGTGTGAATAAAGATCTTTTAAGCTATACCATTTATCTTTTGAGTAAATTTATTATATATTTTATTATAAATAACTATATAACTATATATAATAATATTATAAATAACAAACCTTAATAAATTAAATTTATTAAAGTTTGTTGCTATGCCAGGATATGAATTTATAACATTATTTTCGAGACAAACATAAAGTCCAGTAGCTAACGAAAGTCATGAATGATTATCAGTAAATAATTTACTATAAGTTAAAGTATAAGGCTTGACAGTATGCTGGAACAAAATACTGTCTAAATCAAATTAATTCCAGATCAAAAATATCTTTATTGTTCTTAAGAATTACAGCAATCCATATGTGACATTGCCGCTCGCTGTTTATCAATATTTTCACCAAATTTATGCTGCATTTCCTTGACTAAAATCGGCACATTCAAACAGTGTTGTTTTGATTGAGCTCGACTGGAATCTGGACTTTCACGCACGTCGATTGTTTAACAATCAAAAGCAATAATACGTCACACCGTAGCATACACTTGCACGGCATAGTTGAAATACACTGCATGCATATTTATACCCACTACATTAAAATATTATAATTATTAGACAGGAGAGTTTATTTGTTTCGGGTCTGCATTACTTTCCGTCTATAAAACTGTCGTTCCAAAATGTATATTTTTGTGAAATCCTTGATCAAAACATTTACTTTCAATCTAATTCTAATCACAAGATGAACCCTGACTGTGATCCTCTAAACTTTAAATCCTCTATACGGAAATAACTATAACATTTAAAATTTTGTAAACCACCCCCCGTAAAATTGAATGAGTAATTTGGAAAGATGACGTCAGCACTGGTTTTGTCGGATTCCCAGACTGAACGTCCTCTGTTTTTACAAGTTAACAACCTGTCTATGTCTAAGCCCTAACATGACGCCATTTATTCAAGTATAAATATTTAAGTCGATACCACTCGTATTTTTGTAATAGTTTTGTGATACATGCAGGAAAATGGCGATTGACTAGCACTCTTTGGCTCTTCTTTGGACAAAGAAGAGCCAAAGAGTGGTAGAAGTGTGACTCTAAATGTATACCTTTAATATCCCAAGTTTCACGGTTAACTGCTTAAATTATAACCACTCCAGATTGCATTGACTTTTGCTGTTCTTGGCATCAGGTCTCTAGATGGAAATTATTCTGAGAATTTCCAACTTTTGAAATTTCTCAAACCCATACTGTTCGTTCTAACCTTTGTCAAGACTTTAATGACTTCAGATATATGTCTCTTGAGAGTTTTATTTGAAATTTCTTAAAGTGTTTGTGTATGTTTCTATATGCTTCGTTGCATTTTCATATGTTTATCCCTGACAAAATGTCAAGTATTTGTTGGTCCAGAGTGATTTCGGTGGCTAACATGCAAACAGGTTAAGTTAGAAGTAAGTAACTTCATAAGAGATTTCCTGTAACTTGGTAATCTCCAAGCATAAATAATTGGGTTTATACCAAAATGAATGGCTAAAAACCACCGATAGTACATCCAAAGATTTAAGAAATGCTGGTTTAGGATACAAGTAGAACAGTCGGTGACAATAAATAAAAACGTCACCAAATACGGGAACAAGAACAATATCAAGGTAAGGGATACCAGCAACATGGTGTTGGTAAGATTTTTCTCGGTCTTGAGTTTCTCATGGTGTAGCTGCTGATTGGTTAAGTTCAGAGAAAATAATTGCTTTTTCTGACTTCGAAACTTGCCATGCATAAGTGGATATATTGTCAGGATGATGGCAACCAGAATAAAGATATTGACGGCGTAGAATCCAGTACCAGCAAGATGCGATGATATTTGGGGAACAAAGAATATCAGCGAGGAAACACTAAGCGACGCTACCCAGGAAAATACAATTATGGCGGTGGTATGTTTAGGGAAGACCATTGATCGGTATCGTAATGGATGGACAATGGCGATATATTGATGAAACGAGATGAACATTAACGTGATAAAACTGCATTGAACTGTCGCTGCCACGAACGATGGGAGAATTTTGGGCAACAATATTCCTGGATTATAATTTTGATAGATGAGATCGATAAATGCTCCAGTAAGATCAGCGACAGCCAGGTTAAGGATTAAGAATGAGGGCGAATTTCTGAAACGCTTCAAAGGATCTTTGTAAAGCAACCATAACAATGCGCAGTTAAGAAGAATAGCCAAGGAATGAAACAAAGTGCTAAATGCCAGCATTATTCTCCGACTTCTGTTTTGTTTATTGGGTAAGTCTCCGAAGTCAATGGAAAAGTAAGGCAGAAACATAGCACAGTTTTTGTTGGTAAAGGTGGCGACGTCCAAGCAGCCGGAACGATTCATGAGACGCATAAGCTCGCTTTCGTTATAGCTATTCATATTGATTGACTTCATTAATCGGCTAGTAAGGTCTTCAATATAGTCGTCCCTGCTGAAAGGCAAGTATTTGGTGAAGATGTTGTTTATAACTTGGTTACACAGAAGCTGGTAAATGTAACGGTTCTGTGTTCGAAAGAATATTGTGGGTAAACAATTTTGCAATTGCTTTATCAATAATTTCCTAGCAAATTTCGTAATTGTAGATACCGTAATTTCTGTACTAAACCCCGGGGTGGCTTATTTTTCTCAAGTATATCTTTGAGGGGAGCTTAATGGAGAGTGGAGGTGAATAAAGAAAGGGGCTTATTTCAAATGAATGGAAAAAGTTCTTTTTGTTGGCTTGATTCCCTTTAATTTACCGGCACAACATTTTAAACAAGTGACAGTGAATAACTGTCAAGAAACTGTAGTGTTGGGAGTTTGATTCCGTTACCGGTGGCCATCATATTTACTAGTGAATCTAAAAACCAATCGTAAGAGAAAAATTGATGTGTAAACACAATATATTACGAGCGAGGGGGGGCAGCTGTACGATGAATTCGCAGTTGGTGACTTATCTAGCAAAATATGATGCTAAGCTGTAGAAAAACTGAGACCACATACATTATCACATTTCATAGACCTACCACACCAACTGTTCCCAATCGGTTTTGGTATTTTACTCAACGGTAAAGTTGGTGGCGGCATTTGATTTTCTGTAGGAGAAATTGGGGCTAATTATAGAGCCATTACAGACCACGAATTAAAAATTCAAAACCCGGTAAAGGTCTTGAATTTGTTAATTCAAGACCTGTAATGGGTGTATGGTCAATCCCAGTCTCACCTGAATGACAATAAAGGCCGGCCCAACTTTTAGTTTGAAGTGAATTTTGACTAAAATGCCACAGAACTGATGAGCAATCTAAAAGAAATAGCTAATTTGGCTATGTTAAAAGATAATTTCGATGTATAAAATAATAGCCGTAACGACAAGCACGAATGGTAATCTAATACCGAGGATATTTTACCTGAGTATTTTTCATTCTCAACATCTTTTATTTTGCTGGTTTCTTTCAAGCAATTGACGTTCAAATAGGCATTTCTATCGACTTTTAACGTTTCAGTAAAAGAATTTATTCATTAACGTGTCCCTGTTGCGAACAATACAATTTTCGCAGAACGTCGAATGGTATAAACGCAAAAAAACCGTTTCGACTTGCACGTTCTCATCGTTTGGGTTGTTAACAGCAAACAACAAGAGAGATGACCACAACGTTTTTTTTAAAAATAAATCAATCGAATTTCAAATGAATTCGTAGGTTCATGATTTTGTCAAAGAACGAAAAAAAGTGCTCCAAAACCTCTTGCATAGAAGCAATTCAAAATGGGTGTGGTACGTCTATAAACAACCTAAAAACCTCGTGCTCGGTCTTGTTTTTAAATTCAAGACCTCACACTCGATTTTTATCCTATATAAAAACACTCAGAATTTCTGGCTGTCAGGTGACCTACCAATGCCAGAACCATTTGGCGGAGCATTTTATCTGCACGGTGGAAGGTCAGGGAACGAGGTTGATCATTTTGATGCATGAATCTTACTGCGAAACATATATTCTGTAACATCACTTATCATTCTATAAAATTTTTCTATTCAAAATTCTTGCATATAACCGTGGACCGAAGCCAGGATCTACAAAAGTGGAGTGCTCGACAGTAAAATCTGATATTTGTGGTGAAAAACCAAATCAACCGGGGGGTCCAAGGGCACTTTATTTAAATGAAAGAAGCTCACTTATGTTATTTCAGCTTCTGTTTTAATTAAGGCTTGGTTCACACGTGAGTATAAACACAAGCATAAGGACAAAACAAAAGACAAAAAAGAGGAATGAAGTCAAGCCTGCGAGAAAAAGATTGTCATAAGCATAAGATCATAGTCCAAGCATAAGCCAAGTGCCAAACAAACGACAAAACAAAGAAGAACTCTTGTTGCTTTGTCTTCGTAAGACCCAGAGAAGTCATGCTTTGTTTTCGTGCAGATCTTTTCCTTATGCTGATGGCGCGAATCAGGCTTGTGTGAATCAGACTTAAATTTAACTGCGCTAAGCTGTACGGCAGCAAGAGGATTATACGGCAACAGAGATCGATAGATCACTTAGTGAGCGTTCACATCAGCGGATCCGGGCTGGACTTGAACTGGATTTGGACTGAGATTAGTTAAAATAGTTGTGTTTACATGACCGGCTTGGATTGGGTTTAGACTTCGAGTAAAAGTGCTATGTGGAGAGGACGAAATAAGGCATAGGGTTTAGCTAAACCAAACTAGCCATTTCAAGTCTAAATCCAGTTCGGCTGCGTTCACACGTGTTCGAGTCCAACTTCACTCCTTTCCCAGACCACTTCAAACGAATGGGTTCAAATCGAGTCCGAATCCAGTCAGGTTGCGTTCACACCAGAGAAAATCTCAGTCTAAATCCACGATGCCGGTATCCACGATAAGAAAAAGGAGAAAAATCATTCCGTTATGAAGATGTTACATTACCATTCACACAATGCCAGTATCATCCATCACTTTGCTCGATATCGGCATAAAAATGACATGTGAAGAACACAAAATGAACTGTCATCAAACTATCCTGGCACGGGCTATATACACGATAGCCGTTTCTGTTCCCATTCTATTTTATAACGATCAGGACCCCGTCTTCATTTAATACCATTTTATGTCACTTTTGTGCCGGCATCGTATAAACGGAAGGTCTAAATAGCATAATTTCGTTACATTTTCAAATTGTATCGGCATCGTGTAAACGGGGTCTTGCAGTAACGAGTCACGAGACCTTAGTCTTCTTCAAACAGCAGATATAAACTGTAGTTAAAAAAATGCTACCCTGTTAAGAATTATGAATATTCTTTAGAAATCACCTACTGTGGTAATATGACAGCCATTAAAACCCGAAATTTCTGGAGACATCAATAAAGCAAATGTTCATGTGCAAGGGTAAACTCCGAATTCGCGAAATAATTTTGCGTTATTGGTTAACTGTGTTGTAACGAAGCATTCAAATTTTCGCAGAAAGCAAATAAATCTGAAGAGCAGTGAACACTTCGCGTTTGGATGTATCTCATAACAGCAAATACTCTCTCTTCTGTGGTTAGTTAAACCTTTAACGCCCAGTGTCCGATATATCGTACACCAGGAACAAAAGAACAAACGAGAAAACGAAGCAAAAGCAAATAGAGAAAAAAGAACAAAAGAAAAACTTTTAATGCGTTAAAGGGTTAACGCAAGCTTATTGGTTTGGATAGATATGATATGAAGGAATTTGCCAAGCTTTTTGCATTAACGCTTGAGAATTACCTTAATTTACCGTTGGGAGTATACATTTGACTCTTTCAGACTTTTCATTATTTTGGGTTTTAACGCCTTACAAATTAATACGACAGGAGATTTGAAAAGAATACTGATTAATATACTATCTATAGTTTGTCGTACACCACGTATTATTTTACTGCTAAGCTTTCGACCTGTTGACTCAGGACTTCATCAGAGCAATTACCAACGGCTCCTTGGCTGACGCCATAATTACGCAACACCTAATTAAAAAACCACGCAAGACAGCAACAACAGTAAAATAATACGTGGTGGACCACAAACTATAGATAGTATATCGATTATCACCACACAAAACTTCAAAGGATTGAATACTGATTAAGTTTTGATAGAGTAGCATTTTTTCGACACTCTAGAATTATCAACACTGAGAACGTAAACAGGGTGGTGATGAGAGGAAAATTCTAAAGTTTTAATTTTCAAAACTCTTACTTAATGCTGAACAGAGAGTTTGTTTTCTGTTCAGCATTAAGTATTTCCATCATTATTATCATATTGTGACTTCCACTTAGGCAGTACATATGATGAACCTGCACCCTAGCTCACCATCTGAGTCATGGTAGCTCAATGGTTAGAGCGTCTCATCGGTCATCAGAAGGTTGCTGGTGCGATTCCCGTCTAGGGCTCAGAAATCATTTTTCTGAGAGAACGAGTTTGACAAACGTCCTCTAGTCGTCTTTCAAAACTCTTATTAACTGAGAGAAATGGATCAAATTGGAAAATATAATTTAAAAATAGATTTTGTGCTGAAACCACAAGAAACAGGTAACTAAGGCGACTCTTTGGTGACATTCATGCTAAACTTTTATTTGAATTAATGATTAATGTTTAGCAAGGTAAAAATTCGTGTTGTTTTAGCAACCTATCACCAAGTTGGATGAATTGAATGTTACATCCAACAAGGATGCGAAAACAAAATGAAATTTTATTGCTCTAAACATTCATTATGACTAAACGATTTTAATTTCAGAACATAAAAGTTACACGAAATATATAATTTTGCTAGTACGGAACATCAATATTCTCAAAAGCACTATTGCGCAGATATATATAGAATTACTTAACTGGAGGGTTAGAAATAATGCCAATAAATACAACAGAAAAAGAATGAGTGACTGTACTATAATAGACAATTCTTTGTGATAAAAATAAAGAAGTAGTGAGAGTTCGAGGTAATGTTGAAATATTTCACTATTACTGAACGAGGTTAAACAAAATATCATTATGTTTCAATGAAGAACACAAAAGTTATTTACCTGAATGAACATAGATTTAATTGCCATTCGCATCAAACGACGAGATCGTTTTAAACAAGTTGCCACATTGGAATCAGAATAATTGCAAGACATAACACGTAAATTCAAAAGGCAAAGAATTGAAGGAGGAGTTGAAACCGTTGGGAATGATCCCACGGTATTAACAACGACGAATGAAAGGAACTCAGCTGGCAAGACGTACTTTTGACAAAATGAGATTAAACAAACGTAATGTTAGTTTACTGACCGACCGTAAAAAGGAAACATTAACGTTCGCATGATTTACGATTTTATGACAGAGGCGGTGACAAAACTTCATTTGGTTAAACCTGGTTCGTACATGCGACATAGGCATAAGGACAAGATCATCACAAAAACAAAGCACGACTTCTTCTCTGAGACTTGCAAGGTAAACAGTCAGTGACTAACCTTGGGTTAAGCCTGGTTCACACACGCGACATAAGCATAAGGACAAGATCAGCACGAAAAACAAAACATGACTTCCCTACTGAGACTTGTGATGGCAAAACAACATGAATTTTTCGTGGTTTTGTCTTTTGTCTTGTTCTGTCCATATGCTTGGTCTATGATCTTATGCTTATGCTTATGACGATCCTTATCTCGCACGCTTGACTTCACTCCTTTGTTTTTCCTTTTTTTGTCCTTATGTTTGTGTTTATGTTCATGTGTGAACCAAGCCTAAGGGATTATAAGATCGCAGCTGTGAAACTCGAGATAAGGATACAAAAGTAGGGCATTGCGTACGTTGTGTTGAAGAACGCATTTAAGACCAAAAGGGTCGGGGAACCTACCAGAAAGTAAGGTTCGTAGAGCTCACGTGTTCGGACGAGTCCCTTCCTCACGTTCACTCCTGCTTGAGGCCTTCACTGGATACGTCAGTTCTACCAACTTAAATTTTCGGCGGTCCTTTGTTCGCCTCGTTCATCACTGCCTTTACAGTACTCTATTTTTATATTAGTCATTTATGGATGCCAAAGCCAGAGGCAAATGAATGACCAGTGAGACATTGACGAATCACGGCTTTTTGTGATAGCGAAGCTCAATAGTTGTTGTTTTATTATTCTATTAATTTTTTATTTAAGCTCGTTTTATATTTGGCTTACCAGTAAATCTCTTCCTTTCCTGACTACTTGGCTCAAACACCTGAACGATTAGCCCGAAGGAGTCATGTTTATGGACGCGGAGTGCAACGCGCATGAGAAGAATTTAATTCGCAGCAAAATAACGTTGCCCAATCAATGAGCATGAGGAAACCATTTTTAACAGGTGACGCAGCAACCTTCCAGTTAAAAATATAGAAATAATATATCGAATGATAATTAACAGTTACTGAACGAGGATGAACAAAATATTGTGACACGTCAGTGGCGGGCAAATGAATTATTTGCTGTGGCCCAAGACAGAAGCAAATCACTGGTAAGCGGGATCCATTTCATCAATCATGATATTTTGAAATAATCGAGTTCGATCGAGTTCGTTCGTTTGGACCAAACGAGCTGCATGTTTACTGGAACGGAGAATATCACGCATGAGCAGAACATTCAAACCAATATCGCCCGGTCAATGCTCATAATCAAATCATTATTAGTTGGTTCAGTAGTAGTTGGTTACTGGTTACGTTGCACCTTTTGATTACTCAAAAAGGTAGTACAAATAAATTTAATGATAATACTTATGATTGGCAGCCTGCGCGCCAGTTATGTAGAGTTAATGGGTTGGTTGTTAGAATTAATGGACACAGAAGCGTACTGTGACCATTTTGAGAGGGCGGGTGTTTGTCGCCTCTTAATTTTACCGACAAAAAGATCAAAAATTCCCAAATAGACAAATATCCCCAGAAATATCTGTTAGAAAGTACAGAAAGTTTCCAGACATACACTAATAACAATGTCACATTGTAATATGTACAGCAATTATTGAAAATACATTCCCCATCTTGGGATTGATACGTAGTTCGTATGAGTAGACTGACGTCGCGGCAGCTAATTTCCATGCTTGAAGGACCTATATATCTATTGAACAAGATGAGATATTGACTAAGTGAGAATGCTATTCTTTTTCAATTAAAAAATACTACCAAATACAATCTAAAAAATAGTACCAATTTTTGTTTTACTGGCACTTTACCGCCGTGGCAATAGAAGTGTTCCTGAAATATTGTAGCAATTGATTTGCTAACTATGACTAGTTCATTTGAAGAAGTTCATAGAACAACTTCCATTTTTGAATTTGATTGGTTCTTGACTCATAATCCTATCTGCTATCAGTGGCTTAAAAACCAAAAACCAATCAAATTCAAAACAGGAAGTTATTCAACAAACTTCATCAATTGAATTGGTCTGAGTTAGCAAATCACTTGCAATAATATTTCAAGAACACTTCTATTGCCACGACAGTAAGTCACAAGGACTTTCTTATCTCTTCTCCCCCTCAATTCTCACCACTACACTGGGGCTTTGTGTCCGCGACGTATCAACGGAAGGTAGAATTTACCCGAAACTTGAGGATCGGACAGAGCATGTTGAAAATTAGGCACATAATAAACTCTGCTATTAATAAAACAGGCCATACTTTGAAATCGTAGTTCACGAGTTTGAAAGTTTACAGGTGGCTGCTTTGTTAACACTTGGAATTTTTTAACACAAGTTTCCACCGAAAAGCATCTTACCTAAACTGTGTCGTTTTTAAATAGCGTACCGTCGAGCTGTTATTTATAGCACAAAATGGGAACAAAAAAACAGAAATTGACTTTCAACTCATTGCAAGCGAGCCATTTTCTATTGATGGGGTCCCAAAAATTATGGTTAAATGCGGATCAACATGAAGACTGACGTCATCTCGACGGAGCGATTGGTCATCGTGATCTTGTTTTTGAGGTCGTGCAGGACAACGAAAAAGTGTAAACATTCTATCATCCACAAAAGCACAAGGTGCCTTAATCATATATAACCAAATACACTTGTAACATTGTTATTAGTCCAGTTCTAAACCCTCTTGAAGTGACAGTAGAGTAGACTATACAACAACTGTCAATAATACTGTAATATTTGTTCCAAACTAGACACAGAACATTGCATCATAATTATACAACATGATAAACTCAATAATTTATTTCTAAACGAGAAATTTTACATTGTCGTCACTGTTATACGCGATCTTTTTGACGAGGATGTAGCGGATACAATTGGCGAATGACTGGTCAGCTCAGCCGAGCATTCAACTCTGGAGACTGGACGGCCTCGACACAGACCTCGATTACCACCATGCAATCACTGGTTTCCATCTGCCAAAGTGAGGGGACGTCATATTTCGAATTTGCTTCTTCAATTTGAAGGATAAAGTTTAGGATTAGGGTTTGTGTACGGTTAGAACTAGGGATGGAGTTTGTGTTTGGATCAGCGTTTGTTTAAAAGTACTTTATGCAAAGTCAACTTCGTACACGGAAATCAGTGGTCAGTCCAACTCCAGTTGACCTGTCTTCGTCCAACTCCTGCCTGTTGTTTAGTCAAGGTCAACATTCGAACACTAGTTGATACAAAGAGAACATTTTTGACAGTTTTGTGACTCCTTACAGGTTTCTTTAGTCATCTGGAATAAAAAGTTCGCTGTCTTCTAAAAACTCCGCTCCAGTATTCGATAAAGAAGCGCCGAATAATACTAGAGGTATAACTGTAAAAATCACTTTTAATATTCCAAATTTTGTTTGCTTCGGTTGAGCTTTCACAGCTCCAGATCGCTTTGACTTTGCTGATATTGGTATCAGGTCCCTAGAGGAAAAGTACTCAGAATATTTCCAACGTTTGAACTGTCTCAAACCCATGCGGTTCGTTTTACCTGTTGCTACGTGACGCCATAACTTCCCAGACAGCTGTACCTGCATGTACATGTTGTTTCAAATATTGTTCACCAGGCGTTTCTTGAAGATGTTTCTGGACAGACTCAAGTTGAAATTTCATGAAGTCTTTCTATGTTCTGCTTAACTAGACCATCTATGTAGTCACCCGTAACTATATCAACAAATGGTCAATACAGTCGATCGAAGTGAAGTAGACAATAACCTTAATACGAAGTCAGACCAACGTCGAAATATATATCAACGAAGACCCAGGTAATTAGCCAGAAGTGAATGTCCAGTTTCGCTTCCACCGTTGCACGTTATTCGAAGTTTGTACGCAAATGTTTCTTGATTCTCACAAACGAAAGTTCTTACCGCAAATACCGCGTCGTGTGACAAATGTGTCCATGAAAACGTTAATTTGTTTTGAAATTAAATGCAAATAACTAAATGATTAATATTTTATTAGATCTCAAAGTGTTCTAACTGATCGAATATCCTCTTATAAATCCCATTAAAAGTATCTGGACTCGTCTTTCACCAGAACGATGATGTGTAGCTGAGAACAAAAGAAATGAGTACAAAAGTGTCATTAGACAATTTGAATCGTTTGTGCAATGAAGGGTTTATGGGGACACAGGTCACGCAAGGCCGTCTTGGGAGCCTACGGGAAGCCAGATAACTCATGCATATTACATCTCAAGTCTGTCAGGCTTGGAGTAGAAATATTTTGGCATAATTTTGACAGTATAAGTTAATTGAGATAATATATCAAGAACTAATGCCGCATGTAATGGGAGAAGAATTTGATAGTTGAAATGGTTTAGATCAGTTTTGAATCATTTTAGATCAGAATTGTTATGAGTATTTGGGAAGTTGTGAGAATAAAGTTGAAGGAAATTTCTTGCAATTGGTGAAAAGTAGCAAGAAGTTTGAGGACAATGCCGTTCAAATCTCAGACCAGATGGTACACCTCTTTTCATTGATAAAGATCGAAGCTTCTTGCGCCCCTGTTGAAATGTCTGCTGGTAAGGAAAATAGGAAGCAATTTCTGTATTTCCATTAAGTATTATAAACGAGTTAAAATTTAAGAGAACGAGAAATAGTTGTTGGAACACGAGCTCGAAGAGATAGTATTTCCGAGATTTCCAAGGATGTTTTTATATCTCAGTAGGAACGCAAAAAAATGCTTGGGCTTCTTTTATGAAATAATCTGTGAAAATAACACAAATGGACATCATTTCTATTGTAATTAAAACGTAAATTCTCCTTACTGTTCTAGATGGCGTCACACCTTGTTGAAGGGACTTATAAGGCTCTTAACTAAAAGCCTTAGAACTCTTTCTTGTCTGACAGATTTCGCCTTGTCGAGTAAAACCGCCTGGCATTAGAAATACTAGTGGAGCTAATGCTAAAATACTGGGAGAACTAGCAAAGTACGGGAAGTACAGAATAATGAGATAATGAGATATTCAGTTTTCAGTGTAGATTTACCCCATTGTGGTCCTAGGAAATTGAAAGGATGATTTTAAAAACTTTTGCTAACTTCATGCCCGTTATTCAAGACAATGGGTACTGCACTCTTTCTAATGCACTTGTGGATTCAAGCTTACGTAACTGCAACGTCAACTACAACTCTTTCCCCAAACGTGAGTCAATTAACAGTTTATATTTATTGGATACAACACGGGAAGACATTTTCTCGTATTTATACTCTTTCACGTAATGTGTCTGTTATTTTTCGTTGAAAACTGCATTCTCATTTCCTTACTTACTAGTAACTTCTAACTAGCTTCGTAACGTTTGCTCTATTAACCAACATTAACATCAACCACTATCGTTAAATCAAACTAAATATACCCTCCTGCCCATTTTATTGACTTTGATAACTAAATTTTCTGGAAATTACAACATCATTATTTCCTCTATTTTAAAACAAGATATCGTACTATCACTATCCCTGGCTATAATTTTAGTTTCTTCATGCTGCAGATAGTCAGTAAGCATTGTTAATTTTTTTCTAAAAAAAATCCTATCAGCAATGACTATGTAGCTCTGCCTAAAGGTCCAGTATGGTCCATTACAGTTGTCCAGTGCTACTTGGAGAAAATTTGCGGTGCTTAGTAGAGTCAAACTGTGGAACTCCATAGATTACACTTCTCACGTGAGACTAAAATAACTTTAACGGAAGAACTGCACGGAGCCAGGATTCTATAATGTTGAATTATTATCTATCCCATCTTACTTCCATCATTGTTGAGAATAGTGTTGATAGATGTTTATGGTGTTAATTTGTTATGACGTCATTATGATCCGACAATTTGTATTTCTGCGTCCACTGGCTATTTCAACGTCGAAGAAATTACTATGTTTTTTGCGTAGTTGTGATAAGAAAAACTGACGTTTTGGACTCAAATCCAATGGATCTTGTTATGAGTGAGCACGGACTGTCGCGACAGTTCTACGAATTGCGTGCTGAAGGTTGTTTTCATTTTTGTCAGTTTGTTTTTGTTTTTGTTTTTGTGAGCATACAAAATTATTACTTGATTACGTGACTGTAAACTCCGTTTCCACCTTGGTTTTAAAGGCCT
>JBAHVQ010173917.1:2921-17933 GCA_036872915.1 Nanipora kamurai
CCGTAAACTGTTAGGTTCGGTTTTTCAAAGCGTGAATAGCTTATCGGGCGGATAATTTCTCGGGAGTGAACAGCAGTGTCCATGTGTTAAACATCCGAGCTTAAATCTTAGAACTATACCAAGCAGAACTATCCCGTGGGCATCTCCCTAGTTCGTGAATAAAATTTAGGTTCATTAATCGTTCAATGCTTCAATGGCGCTGCTCACTCGGCTTAGCCGGCGGAAAAGATGTCCGGACGTTTAACAACTTACCCCTGATCTCTGATGAGACTCTGTGGCCACTGAACTTGTGAAACTCCGGTGGCAAACTGAAAGTTACATTTGAAGTTCTGCAACTTGACATTTGTACAGCTAAGTGCTAGTGCTTGAAAATGCCATGAATGTTAGTCTTGTGAGGAAATTTACCAGCTCAAAGTAGAGATATATTTTGAAGACGTTCCTTGAGGTTTTTTCTTAAATTTTTCAAAGTAAAATAGCTCAATGAACGTCTTCAAAATGTATCTCTACCCCGAGCTGCCACTAATATTTTAGATGACACCAATCCGACGGGATGAGCCGTGTTCTAGATTTGTCGCCAAATCTTGCTCAAAGTAACACGAAGGGAACATGATCATTATGCTAGTGTTTGAAGGTTATGCAGTTTTTAGTAAATTGGTGAGGCAGTGGTTAGGTAAGCCGGAGGTGAGAGTTACGTCACACTGTCACTTATTCCAGGCAAATTTAGTTTTTCGATAAAAGTCACAAAAACCTCTTGACACTTTTTGACACAGATCTCTTGACCCTCGTAACTTCTTTAGTTTCTATGCACAGAGCTGTCCGAAACTTTCAAAAACGGGTCTCAGGACTCACTCTTTCCTTCATAAGGTACCAAGAGGATGTCCCACTCAACTAAGATGGAGTCCGACCCATAATTAATAATCAATAATCCATAATTAATAATCAAATTGTTTCCAACGAGAGGTGTTGTATTGGTAAATTACTATACCAAGTCTAGTACCGTAGTCTAGTACTATACCAAGGATATTGAGTTAATGAAAGCTTCTCTGCGAGCAGTAGTAGGGTCTAACTGTGTTAACGTTTCGTGCCTTAGGTAAAGGTGCAGGTAGATTTAACAAAAACTTTCTGACTCAACAACGTAGCTACCTGATTTCATAAATTAGTTTAAAAATTCGAATTCCAAGACATAGTTTGTTTTTCCAAGTTCGGTATGTCCCCTCCCAAAAAAAAATGCCCCATCAAACATTTGAGTGCGACTTTTGTAAAAGGCAGAGCATCATTGCGTAGTTATATAGATAATAAGGCCCTTTTTTGTTATTAAATAATGTATGCAAATTCCACAAAATCTTGACGTCGATGCAGTAGCTGGAGCACTTACACTTTACATTGCATCGATGAATGTTGAACAAGTTAATACGGAGTTTAAGCAAGCTAGTACGGCGACGGCATTTAACAAAGTTCATTAATTTTAAGTATTTCAATAGAATAACATGTAATTTACGTTTTAATGGATTATAAATATTGTTTTTATACGTCCGAAACTATTCAATATGGCTCTGGTCAGTTTGTTAACATTTTAAACGATCGAGAACATTCTACGTACGGCATGCCAACGTAGCCATGAAACCGTGGAAATGCTCCGAGTGACGTACTGTGTAGAACTACGACGGCGTTGAATATACTCTCGGGGCTACAAATTATTCATTCGTTTTGTTTTGAGCGAAAAAACCTGTTGTGTGAAGACGTTGGCGTAGAAGCTGGCGCAGTGTTTACTTAAACTCCCTGATGTCGAACATGATACGGCTTTAAATGAATGCAGGGTGCAAATGTTTTTGGGTGTCTATCGAGTGTCAAACCTTGCCGTTAAGATAGCTAGGTTTTCTTGTAGACGTATTCATTTATACCTTACACCACAATTCAAAGCATCAGCTCGAAATTGAGGTGGAGGGGGGGTTTAATTGGACACTCCAGTGCCTCCATGAAGACCTGACTGCCGCCACAGCTCCGGCTGGTGTTCTCTAACTATCGCCGGAAATCACCGGGTATATTTCTAGCTTTGGCAACTTCTTTACTTCTCCAAACAGATTTATTGACCGGTACTTTTTTTACGATAACCACCTATTGAGAATCTTACTCAAAACCTTGATGCCCTGTAGATTTTGCTGCTTTGTGGTGAAACCAATCCTGCTTAATTTCGATCGAGTTAGGAACCAGGGGTTCTCTCTTAGGTTGAAGCACTTCTTAAAGTCCTAAAATAATTGAGGAGAAGGCTCCATTAGCCAAGCCACATTTCATTATCAAATCGGGTAATTCCTACCACTGACCTCTATAACTGGGCTGCCGATCTCTGATACTTTTGTATTGCCGAAAATGTCCTTAATTGACCGGCGCCATCTTGGTGAGTCATCCGACGAGTTCCGACGAGTAATACTCATAAGAAACATTCAGAATTATCTTCCGATGGGAAACTTGATACGAACTTAGTCAAATTTTCAGTTTACCAACAAATGTTTTTAGCTTCCAAAACGTCAACTCACTTAACTCGCTTTTCTATCGAGTTTGGTCCCTGCCCCCCTTTTCCATCTCATGAAGCACACCTTGCATGTGATTGGTTGAGGAGGCCTTATGACCTACCAAGATGGTGGACTTTTGAAGCCATGAGGTTCATCCATGGCCCAGTTATACAGCGGTCAATGGTTGCCACTAAGTTTAATTCCATTAAGTATAGTGTGAAGTTTGCAGATTTTTACAGTTATATTGCTTTAACTGTCAGATTCATTCAACATTATTGAGCTACATTCTTTTAGGGTCACAAGACCTCAGCCTATTTCAATACCCCCAGTAAGGATGAGAAGAGGCTTAAAAAATACAGAAACCTGCCATATTGATAGGGTTATCATGTATAAAGTGTAGGCTGTCCTTACTATGCGCTTATATTTTAATTAGAGGTCTAAGTTCGAATGAGGCCGAATCACAACTTCAGAAAAATTACCTGACTGCCCCAAGCTGGATGTTGGACACAATATATGGCTATTTTCTGACTATTTTGGTGTGCCAATAACCCCCTGAAGGTTTAACCACAGACCTTGGGTTCGATTCTCTGTTAGGGCAGTCCGATAGCTTTTCCACAGCAGTGATTCGGCCTCACTCGAACTCAATCCTCTTATTCTGCTATCATGTATAAACCTGAAGTACCCCCATTTGAGATTACAGAAAAGAATGATAGATTTTGACACTCAAACTAGCAGTAAATGGCCAAATTTTGGGGTCACGACTCATGGGATTCTTGCGTCAACATCAAAACATCGTTATACAGTCACCTCTTATCGAATAACGAAGCTAAATCGGCCGACCAATGATCTCCCGATACATCAGTAGGGCGCCTATTATTTTGAAATCCGCTCACAAAATTCTAGTGAGATATCTAAAATCTGAATTTACTCTATATCCTGTTATTGTGCTGAAGAGGATGACTATCTTAGGTGTGAAGGGAAAAGGTAAGAGAGACTTAACCCTTTAGTTTATGAGATCTTCAGGTCAATCCTCTTAGAATGCGATTGTACTTGATAACTTCATTAAAAGCAGAGAGGGGTCCAACATGAAGGCAACTCGACTCTTCGCGATTGCGCAGAAAGGGAGTCACACAACCAGAATCTGAGAGCCCATGTGCGGGTAGACTGGCAGAGACTCTGCCCCGGTTAGCTTACTCTCCACTTGAGAGAAAGGTGATTAGCACAGACAGCAGGTCTTTGTGCTTCCTTGTTTTGTCGTTGTTTGGCAATTGTAAATTTAATGAATTCAAACTTACGCTTGGTCACTTGATTTGTAGATTTGTAGCAGACAAAATCCGGAGGTACAAACGGTTCCCTTAGGTTTAAGGCTCCCTAGTATTCAATTATGGCCTGAACCTCACGCAGATTAGGCCAAGTATTTGTAAACTTGATGATGGATATACGTGAACCAATTGAGTAAACAACAACCATAAACTCAGTTTCATTCTTTTGAATTCGATTCTATTTTAACCTTTGAAATTGAAAATTGAAATTTAGGCTATGTCTGTGAAATGATTCGTGGTGGTAGTTGTGCAATTATTTCTATTGCATCTCTGTAACATTAGGAGCGGCGCCAGAGGGGACCCCGGGAGGTACGAATTTCCGTCGGGAAGGCTGGCTCCCCCGTCGGGAGCCGGTCGTAAGTGAAAAATATAAAAGTAAGGAATAGCCAGGGAGTGATCCGACATCGGGAAAGCATTATTTCAAACCCTTTTTAGCTCATGTTTTCTGTACACAAAACTAATCTGGCTCCTCAGTCGGGGACCAATGCCCATCCAGTAGAAGAAATCCGCGCCATCGTAATACTTCTAGGTCTGGGAACTCCATAACATTTTTAGACCATAAGAAGTCCATCCTAGCTTCAACCACATTCACGGACTATATGCAATCCTCCTACTAGGTTTTATCGCATATAATCAGCGCAGGTATATTTGCTTCTATACCCCATTACCATTGTATTGTCTTTTCTTGGCAGTTCATTAAAAATTAATTGTACGTGCATTTTTATTTGTCCTTTAGCTATTCCCAACATTCTATTTTTCACATTTTTCATATTAAAGCAACTTATCACGTATTGACCAATAACATAGCAGATGAACTTAAGCCTTTGTTTACCACAATTAGATATGCATGTCTATTAAATACTATACAGAAGCACGGACTTTAAAGTACTTGTAGTATATTCACATATAAGGTTAGGAAAAGATGGGCTATGTCGTAAAATGCATACAAAAACCATTACTTACCGCACGTTTTTTTGCAGAACGTTTAGTCAGATTTTCAAAAAATATTTGTACGTCATTATATATACATTTAACATAGTTTAATTTAAGCCTTGGTGCAAAGAAATCGCAGCATTGTACAAGCTCCCACTGAGCTACGTACTTCGAAAGCAACCATGATATTCTTCAGCGTAGAAAGTTAAAAGGTTGGTAGACTGTGAATATATGCAGCAAAATTCTGACGTGTCGAGCCGAGGCCGTTCATCAGAGAGTGAAACCTTTACTTCCGTTAACCCAAACTTTTTACAACATCTACGTCTACATTTTTACCTGATTCTCCGTCCATATTGACAAAATTGACAATAGCAAGTGTAGTTAAGGGTTCTGCTTTTGGTATCAGTCAGCAGGGATAGAAGGGATTCAGTGTGGTTCAAGTCCTCCCTATGCTACCACAACCATTAAAAGATCTGTACTTAAAAGCGGTAAACACCGAAAAATAAGTGAATATCTTACCGATTTGCAAATGCTAATTAAATATCTATTTCTGTTGATGTTTCTTCGTGAATTATTACCAGAATTTTTCTCCGTGAGGTAACAAAATATATCATACATAATTTCTAAATACACTGACGGATGATTTGAAAAACGAGGTGACAATCGAGATTTCTAACTAAAAAATCAAGTCATGTACGACTTTCGAGTGCATGATTTGCCGTTTTTCGGAGAAATATCAGATTTAAAGTTGCAGAAATTTTATGCCAATTAAGGTCGCATTGCCGAACCGCGTCTCGGTCAAGATTTTGCTTTGTGTCTTCCTCGTAAATTATTAAAGAATTTGAGAACGAAAACTACCAGCAGCGTAACTTTAGCAAGAATTTTTATCCACCTTTATGTTCAGCAACATATTTTTTTTGTTTTTTCATTTGGGCTTTCGCCGAATAGGGCTTGCTCGATTTCTTTTTCTTTGAGTTGTACTCGATTATATTTTTTCCCCTACACCCTTTTTGTCCAATCCTCAGCCCTCGTTCGTTCCTTACAGCTGCGTGCTCGCCAAAAAGGCGCCCTTGCATAAGTTGTTGACTGGTCGCCAGTGTGAATTCCGGTTGCAAATGGGAGATCTTGCGACCATATATTTCATTCAACCGTTGATTAAACAGGAGCTCAAAGGATTAGTGGTTAGAAGACATCGCCGTATAGTCTGCATTTTAAAGAATCAGGAAATTAATCAGTTTAATTATTTCAACTTTTAACGGGTGCTAAGGCAATTCACAATTGGTATGTTAATTGTATCGCATTTACACTAAAATTCATAAGCTTCATTTGCTCGGAGTAACTCCATCAGTTTAAAGACTGTTCTTGGAGGTCTTAAAAATCGCTTTAAATTACGTAAACACCATGGTGGAGGATTGTACTTGAGGATTTTCACAAAAATGTCAGGAAATGTAGCTTAACTCTGGTTTGTTGCTTCAGTTTAGTTTCCTACAGCTGCAAGAAGTCGCGGTATCAATGAATTTTAAAGAGATATTTAAGTTCGTCGCCTCGATAAGATCGTTATATCTCTGCGAATTTCAAGATAGTGTCGCACCAGCATTGTCGTTGAGTTTAACTTTTATTACATGTTTGTGGAAGTTGATCGTTCAGGTTAGTGTAGTCTTGAGAAAGACTGTTGGTGGAAGTGACTTCTACCTTGACTGTTGGTGGAAGTCACTTCCAACAGTCAAGATAGAAGTTTTAATTCTACCCTTTAATTGTGTCGCGATAAAAATCCAACTGTTATCCTTACCAGGAAATGAACCGTCTACGTCGCAGAGATTTAGGTCTTAACTCTAATACTGGCTGAACCAGTAAGTTGCTTAGTTCTCCATTTTAACTAAACTGTCTGTAATAAACAACGGGAGTAACGGATACTGAGAGGATCTCGAGGATATACAAAAACTTTAAAGAATTGTATTGACCAAAATATGAACTGTTCTTGAATTATCTTGCTTGTTAACATAATTGCGTACATGTCACTGTGCGAGTATAAAACCAACTCTCGATACTGCATGGTAAGGATGCCATAGAACGCAATAGGTATGATGCAATAACCACAAGCAATTTTATGACCATTACAAAAGTTCACATTAACCATACCGCTTGGGCTAATCACATTAGTTGCTTTGCTTTGATGATTGAATAATACAATTAAAGTAATTTTTTTTGTATTCAAGTACGATTCTATGGTGAAACAAACTTCGGCTGTTGATTTTTGCTTCTTAAAACCACTATGCGTGGAAGAGGATTTCTCTGGTTCCAAGCTAAATCTGCAAGACAAGATGTCCCCTTGTTAAACTCCAGAAAGGACTTAGCAAGGTACAAGACCGAGTTCCTGCATCATTTTAACGAATCCCAAACTTTCGAAGGTTTATGTTCCTTGGAATGTCTGTTGGATCAAACCCCATTGACGCAAGTATTGGTCATCTTGTCTGTAAAAGTTCGGTTTAAGGTTTCTAGCTTATTATCCTGCGAACCAGAGCTTTGAGCCTATCTCAGATAACCAGAAAATCAAATTAAACAAAGTGGGTTTTTTCCGGATCAAAACCCTATAACATCATCACAATTACGTTTTCAAAATGCCAAAAATAGCTCAACAGACTAAAATTTCCAAATTTTCTTTAGGGCGCTTTCCCACAGATACTCCTTTAGGAAATTTCACTTATGATTTTAACCCAATCTATAAAACTGAGATGATATACACCTTGGCTCTCATCCTTTAGAGACAATAATACTACGCCTTTGCCGAGCTCAGTTTCTTATAGATAGAGTAGATGTCGCATATTTTAAGCAGGTCTGTTGTTGTTAAGCAGCTTGCTCTGCTTCCGTTAATCTTTTTTTCCTGATTTTAACGAGGTAGTTTTTCTGACAAGGATCTTGACTGGTTAAGGAGCTGTTATAAATCGCGGTGTCTTAGCTAGTAACAAGGCTTAGAGCAATTCAGGCGTGGGAGTTACACAACTCACAGGGCCAGATCAAAACATAGCGAGTCTTGGAAGACACAACTCGGAATCTATAAAGCTGGTTAGTTTACCTAGTTAGCTAGTTTGTTGATAAGTGGTGCAAAACTGGTAAGATATGGAATAACTGCATTCATACTGTATTGTAACATTTTACAGACATAGCCTCTAATCCAGGCTATTCAAAAAACGTAATAGCTCGGACCCAAGAGTAAAACTAAATACAATTCAAGAAAATGAAGTTGGGTGAGTAATGATGCCTTGTGGTATTCAAACAATTGGTGTATGTATTCGTTGGAAACAGATAGGACGTATGCAAATGGCCATTTATGGGGTACCGTGCAAGATCGTTATTTTACCTCAGGACTTTGTAACAACGATCCGTGCTTTGCAGTGATTAATGGTTACTTCGACAGTGTTCTAATAAATCAATTTACAAAAGTGTTAACGGTGCTTCAGAAGGTTTTTTTTTTGGCTACATTAAGTCGCCTTACAATAGGAAGATAACAGCTATATTACCTAGGCGTGCTCACTTGTTTCGATCCCTCGGTCCTCCTAGCCAGTGCGTGCCGAGGTAGAGATTTTTAGGAATAAGAATCAAGTTATTTACGAAATCTTCCCGGCATGTTTTTATTGTTCAAAAACCTTTTAGAAAATTGAATAATCTATGATTAGTTATAAAGGGTCTATCTCATGGTTTTAATGATAAAAGATTAGACAAGGCTATTTCTAGTCTGTTGCAGGTTCCGTGCTTTCCAGTTCATTTTTGTTGCTGGTCATCTTTTTTTTTCGCCCATTTGTTCCTGGGAATCCGAGAATGCTTTATTCGCTAGTCGGATTGCTGGATCAACTTATATTCTATGACCAAACTTGTTTCTGCCTTGGGGCTAAGAGTTCAACTTAATAACAATTAGGGTTGATTCTTTTAGAGGTAAAGAATGCTTATTAGATCCTAAAAACGACAATGAATATAAATTGACGAGAATAAAACATAATGTATAATATGAAGAAAAATATTTTTCGCAAAAAAAAAAAGTTACTAAAAATAACGAAAACTAAATCTAATCTAAACCTACCTACTAAACTATAGTTAAAAGTAATAAATAAAAAAATAAACGTTTTACAATGCCTTTGAATTACAATTTATCTCTTAAAAGAGGTCGGTGATCCCCTATTTTTTTTTTCAATTTTTATCTTCGTAAACCATTTATTGTTTGGGCTTTCGGAAGGTTCCCCTCGACGAGTAAAATCGTCTGGCGTTATGCTCCGTTCTCGCCAGAAAATGTTTTATTCATGTTTCACTATAGAACTTGTATTCTTCCACTTTGCCGAAAAATTGTACACTTATCAAACCTCATTGAACTATTTAGTTTCCTCTGTGTGGACTGAAGTTACTCAGCCCGTTTTGGCACGATTTTTGCGTGGCTGCAGTGTTTCAAGTTAAAATAACAATAACTGAACTTTATTTTAAGAAGTTGTAAACTTATTTACCGTAGTACTTTGCCAGATTGCGTTAATGATTTAATGCGATAGAGGAGATTCCGCAGACATTGCATCCGTTTCATCATTTGTTACCTCGCGATATTAAATTTCTATTTACAGTTTGTACAAGCAAGGTCGTGAGAGTGAGATACCATGTTGTTTTGTTTCAGGAAGTACCTTCTTCATAAAACTGATGAAAAGGGAAAAAATGAAAACTGCATGAACTAATGGTAGGATCGAACACGGACGGAAAAAGATTTCCCACTCGGGCTCATTAAACCCTGAGGTAATAGATCGCTTGCACTTTTTCATTTGTTGGAGGAAAAATGCTTATAAACAAAGGAATTCCATTAATTATTAAATTATACGATCTGTTGAACGTTGAAACTTTGTAGTTGTCCTCCACATGCTGTAGGTAGTGCTGCAATCAATCCCATGAAATTCAAAGGACCATTATATATACCGCAGCCATCTTGGTTCTACGTACAATAGATGTTAATGAGATTCATTGGTTGAAGTTCAACCAACATGGCCGCTGTGACGTCATGTGCAAACGATCTAGAGCTTGTGTTGAACATCGCGTATAAATCCAAATGGGTCAGGGAAATGCCGAATATTTAAGATAGTAAAAGTAATGTTTTGAGCGAAGTCGTTTTGTCGGGGTGAAAGATGACGAAGGGCCTTCGCTTCGTCATTGGCTTTGGCGGCTCTCAGCCCCTTTCAGCTTTATACACATCATCCAGTTAGGTTATTTACCAAAGTCTATAAATACTATCATAACGGTTGACGACTGATGAGACATACTTTTGACTGATGACTGATGTTTCACCAAACGAGAAATGATTTGAAAACATCATTGCCACAACAGTGAAGCTACCATACCCACTAAAAAACGGAGTTGAGAAAAGTTGAGTCTCACTCTTTATTCGAATTCAGCCTCATCAACGCCGTTGCCTCTTGCAGCTGAACATTTATTTATACATTAAATGCTTAAATAACCCAACTCCACTTTACAAACAAGACCGAAGCAAAAAATGTGGCGAACTGGATTTTGTCAAACTCATTTATAACTCATCAAGCAAACACAAAGGAAAATTACTGCCGAGGCATTCGGGACCTTGAACACGGAGTGAGTGCATAGTGAATAGAGAACACCCCCGTAAAATTCATTTTAATGTAACGAAACATGGAAAGTTCGTTAACAGTAAACATAACTCGACTAATGTGACGTAGTTCCAAAGTTTTACATTTTTTTTCAGTACAATTCAACCTCGTGGATATAATTTATTGTGCTTTTTTGTTATCCATGGCCGGAAAATAAGAAATACAAATGAATTCGGCATCAAACACCAACCAATAAGACCGTTGCCGTTTTTTTTAGTAATATTAAGTAACCGAGCTTCCTAGCCTGTGTACCTTGCATGTGGGTTGACTGAGTTGATATCAAATACAACGACCAGCTTTGGCTACGACTTGACGTCGTCCAAAATGCGGGAAAAATCACTTGCCTAAATCAACCGAACTTCTGCGTCCGTGGTTGGTCTAGTACAGCTTTAACTCATTATTTACGTTCGGAATTTCGTTACCTCGTTATGCCAAGATTGCAAAAAGCTTAGTTATCAGATTGTAGCCTTTAAATGCGGTAGAAACGTTAGTTTGGCCTGTGTCAAACAATCTACTCGTGGCAACACTGAAGCTAAATACATGTATTGCCCCTAGACGATTTAGACCCGGAAGCTAATACCACACGAACAAAATATCAAATTACGCCATATAACATACGAATCTTGCAAGTTACCGTTGAAAATTTTATATTACAATGTATTTTTATTTATTTTCTGTATTTGGTTCTACACGTAAGGGAAGCAGTGAATGAACTAAATCCACACTGTAGTCCTCTACTGCGACGGTCGAAAACCTAAATCCAGTGTCGGCGGTATATATGCGTATAACAAGCCATTGATGAACAATTTTAATTTTTATTGGTATTTTTGTTGCAACAATATGCGCTGTTCAAAATTGTCTTTAAGATTAGCGCCGTGTAACTCACTTTAACGAACCTCAGTACACAAGTGGAGCGGCGTTGGCAACAGATCTAAGTCTCTTTTAGCCTTTAGATTAAGGGCTAAATACCATAAGTGCATTCCATAAGCTTAGTGTTTTAATTCTGTTTCAGTGTTTTAAAGGTATTGTGTTTGGAATTTCCAAATTTAAGAGTCCCTACGAAACGATCTTTAACCATAACTTTCTATGCGAAAATTTCATTGTATAAATAATGTACACAGATCTATCTTTTGTACAACTTCATTTCAAATTATAGGTGAAAATCATGTAGCATCGTCGTTGCATGTAACATCACATGTATGGATTTTGATTCGAGCTTGTGTATAAGCTGCCAATCCTTAACCGCAAGAAATCATCCAAAATGGTTTCACTAGATCTACTTTCCTGTCAAAGAACATCTGGTAAAATTCTAGATTCGGATTAAAGACAACACAAAGTTGAATGTTAATATTTTGCCTTTATTTCAAACCAGTTGACGATGTCTTTGATGTTGGTCTGATGATATCTTTGAAATAAAGACGAAATATTACCATTAAACTTTATTGTCTAAGTCTTTAATCCGAATCTTGGATTTTACAAGCTGTTGGTTATCAATTTGTGTTTTGCGCATATAGAAGTTTACAAAGATTGTTGTCCGATTTTTAAAAATATATTTGCGAAGAAAGAAGGTTGGGTACTTGTATTGTGGCCATACCCATGAGAGGAATTTGACTTCTTTATTTTAGGGCAGTTCTGGTGGGACGATGCTCAAATTTTATATAAACAAATCTTCAAACGGCTCAGTCAGCTTTTCATTATGGTGAAAGGATAAGCCTTGAAGTATTTCCTATCGCAAATATCCTAGGCCGATTGTTGTGTTCAAGACAAAAGCGTTAATCCTGACTGCAGTTAATACCATACATTCCCACTGGAAAGTTTGACCCGGTCCTCTTAAAGTGTCTATGAAATGAAAATTAAGTTTGTCTTATTTCAAAGAACTCTTTAAAATTATAGCGCAACATCTTTTACACTTTTTCCGTATCTCACTTCGTTTTTGAGGTATTAAGATTTATTTGATATATAACATAACACCTTGCATGCGCCATAGTGTATAATGAGTCAATAAAAATCCACGCTTATCTTTGAAATTATTCGATTAAATCCCTGGAAACGTTGTCTGTTTAGTGTTCTGAAGCAAGTACACTCAAATTCACGGTTTCATGTGACTTGGTTCAATGCCTTCATCCATATTGATAATTTTACAACACCTCATTATGCAGTGTGACGTATGCGAGGTGTTATTTACACATGAAATAAAGTGTAGTATCTCAAGAACGAAGTGAGCTATGTAAACGTGTAAACGATGCTGTTTTATAATCTCAGAGTTATTTCAAATAACACAAGCTTAATTTTAATTGCAAATAAACATTTTAAGACGGTGATGGACCTTTTCGTAAATAAATTCAACGTGCAACGCCTGGACTTCATTCTTTTGAATTTCTATTCAATTTAACTCATTGTTCTGAGCTTTTGTCCTTTTTCAATGGAATTCGAAAGAAAGACGAGGCGTTGGTGTTAAGATCTATCGTAACTAAACTTATTATAAAAATAATAGTTTCATAGAATTGTGTCGGTAGAATCACTGAACCGCACCGTTTAAATATTCATTGACATATAACGAAAGATTTGTGCACGGTCACTCCCCCTCTCAGCATCAGTCCTTCTTTGTTAGTCGCTTTGGAGTTTGCTGGGTTTCCAGACCATTTCCTTCGATTGCGTACGTTATCAGGCAGGATTTTAGGAGGTCTCATTTGACGAGTAAATGCATCTGGCGTCAGCCATGATAAAGATAATAATTTGCCGAATGGTACCTGTGCCAGATGAAGGGTTAAGATCCGCCGACATATTATTTCCAGGCCTTACGCTGGCTGGTAAATCAAAGATTATCATGCCAGCAGGAACCGAAACTGCACTTGATATTGTCATATTTAGTCAAAATGAATGCAGAATATCATGATTGCTTTCGAAGTACGTAAATCAGTGGATTCTTGTATTGTGCCGAGAGTTTTTTTCCACTGAGGTTTCAATCAAATAACGTTAAAATATGTTTTACATTTTGAAAACTTGACTGAACGTCACGCTAGAGTATTTGCGGTAGCCAGTCGTTTAACTTATTAGATGAGTTGTGTGATATACCCTATCCTTTCCCAATCTTCTTATAAATGCAAGAACATACATCTGACATATTGACATATTGCAGAAATGCCTTGTCTTTTGAATTGAATTTTTAAGATTAAGAGAGAATGAGAAAGTATACACA
The DNA here is from genome assembly GCA_036872915.1 of Nanipora kamurai. Classification (NCBI taxonomy): domain Eukaryota; kingdom Metazoa; phylum Cnidaria; class Anthozoa; order Scleralcyonacea; family Helioporidae; genus Nanipora; species Nanipora kamurai. Next base: position 16,531 of record JBAHVQ010173917.1, read on the forward strand.
TCCATAAGGTTAGTCCTATGTCCTTCGGTGAACCTTTTTGTAGATTTAAACCACTGAGAATACCACTAACGCTTTTGTACATCTACTATGTCAATGGTTCACATATGGCGCGTTGAATTCTCAGAAAAGCTTGCTGTTTAAATTGTGATATGCCAAGGGCTCGGGGAAACTCGAACCCACAACGTTCTTAATACTAGCCAAGTGCTCTAACCATCAAGTCACTAAAACTCAGATGGCAAAGCAAGGTTACTTGCGGACTTTACTGGGTCCTGGCACATCAAAGTATGAGCGACAGGATTTTCAACGACAACGACAACAGCGACAAGACTTTAAATATTTGACGCGCGAAACATTTGACCGGCCCGTTGCAAAGCAACTAGCATTGTCATGACATTTAGCAAAGGTTTTTGAATAATTTTTTTTTTCACTATTTTGATGCGATTTTGTATTTTTTCTTAATCGTGGCTCTTGGTTGTCCAGACAAAAAATGTAACGTGAGATAAGAGCTCAGCTTGAAACCAATGATGGGGCCAGGAATTCCCCAACGCAGAGGCTAAGGAGCCTGATAGGAGGGCGAATGTAGAGGTCCACGACGATACCCCCTGGAAAATTTCAAGGTCAAAGCGACCATCCCACAATTAACGGATTATCATTTCAACTATTCATAATAGTAACAAGCCAAGTGTTTTTATTCTGCCAGTCCGTTCCCAGACGAATTATCAATTTTTCTCCTGTGGGGTAGCTAGGTATCCCCGACGGGGGGCTGTAGGCACTGGCCCGCGTCTCTGGCATCACCGTTGCTTAGAACTTGTGGTAAGACCGGAGGTTTGTTTTTCATATTTTATCTATGAAAAATCGACAAGTTAAGTCATTAAGTTCAAATGTAAATTTATTAGTTCTGCCATTGTTAAAAAATGACCAAATAGGCGTGCAAAAACAGCCCTCTACCCCACTCACAAGGAACAGTGAGTTTATTGGAGTACAGTCCCACCTACCCCCGCCTACCGCACGTCAGCTCTTAGATATTTGAAGAATTAGTTTTTCCTATATAATCACCAAAAAGATCTAGTTGCCTTTTACGTGGGAACCAACCCTGGTTCTTCAGTGAAGATACCACGCACAATCACATACTTCATGGATTGACCTAAAAAATGTTAAAAATAATCGGCCACACTAAAGTGTGGTGCAATGAAGTGCCATGAAAATAAGACAGAATTGAAACTGATTTCATGAAATAACTACGTGTCACTCCGACGAAGGGCATTCGTCAGTTTCTAGATCTAAGTTCTGGCAGTTTGCCAACCCTTTTGGCTTTCGTTCAGAACTGCCTATGCTGATATATATATATATATATATTTGTATATTATATATTTATATATAATATTATATATTGTAATATATAT
>JBAHVQ010173937.1:0-17930 GCA_036872915.1 Nanipora kamurai
GGTCTTTGATTTCTAGCATTTCCGTTGTTCGATCTCGCATTAACTTCACACACTCATGTACTATGCATATTGGCATTGCGGTTCGGGAGCCAGTGGTGTCATATACCAGATTGCTTGAAGCCGGTTGTTAGATTGATTCCCCACTCGCATTGATTTAGGGCGTATTCATTGATTGAAAGGGAGCGTCTTGTACTGGGGTATTCTTTTAATTGCAATACACTTTTATTTTATATATGTATATTATTTTATTTATTATTACATATACATATATATTACATACATATTACATACATATACATATATATTATATATGTATATTATTATATTTATTATATTATAGTATAATATACATATATATATTATATATTGCTGTCGCTACCTTGAGTTTCACGCGATATGTATATATCTATAATATCTTCACCATCCGTTACTTTTCTGAAGACAAAACTGTATCATCACTATATAAATAAACTCAACCTTTGATGTAGATAGACTTAGAACTTGGAAAAACCTGTATACGAAATGTCGTTCACTCCAAGCTGTTGTTCTTAGGTGCTCCAATTCATATGACTGTATTAGATTAGTTTTAACTACATTTTGTAATTTTTTAGATTAGCCTTGCTGTGTTTGGATTACTTCTGTTATGTATGCTGTTATCGTACGTTCTGGTGAGACCTAAATGGGATTAACGTCCTGTCGTCTTTACCATCAATCATGTAGTGATTGTCAAATACTTACAGTAGCAGTGGCGAATCCAGGACTTTTACGTGGGACTAGCTCGAAAATCATAGTGAAATAGTCCTCAAGAGCTGAGGTTTGCGAGCAGTTCGTGAGCTTGTAATATCATCTTCTAAGGAAAAACATTTGTTGAAGCTTGAGTAATATTTTTGCCGTCAGTGGCCATTTTAAATTTCCCGCGTCCATCGAAGTGACCCCAGAAACCCTTGCGAAGCGGCATTCGTGCTCAGGCTACCGGGACTTTCTGAAGTGGTTGACGTCAATGCGAGTCAAGGCGCATACATCTTTGTTTACGAGCACTAAGCATTTGTAAGGGTGCGTTTACACACTGCGATTAATCGGGCCGATTTCTGGTTTAGTTGTACGGTATTTAACGACAAGCAGGCAAATTCAAGCGACGGAGGTTAAAAGGCTGATCCAGCCGTCTTGTTCAGCTAAAAATTCAGAGAAAAAAATATCCTCTTCCATCCCAAATGATTCTAAAAGGGCTTTATTTGTGGGCGCGCTAGTTGGTTGTAGAAGCTACCACAGGGAAGTTAACCCGCGAGGCGCCCACAAATAACGCCCTGCCTCAACACGATCATCTGTCACACAGGCTGCCCACCGAGAGGCGACCGCACTCTCTCCCTCCCGTCCCCACCCGTATGGTACTTTGTTGCTTTGGCTTTACCACGAAAATAAATAACGTGTCGGGCGCCATAATCGAGTTATACAGTAATCTCTATGGTTATCACCGTACGAGGCTGACAGCCGAGAGTTTTTACCGATTTCTCCGTTCTCTGTTCTGTTTTTAACTTCCCGAGTTCCGTTACCCTGCTTAACCGACTTAGGTTCGTTACAGTCTAGCGCCCCGATGCCGTCGCGACTTTTGAAAGCAGTTCGCAGCCGCTCCACCGATAAGAATGTTCCCAAAAATTATTCCCTGGTAAAACACTTTGTTGGGAAAATGGCACGGCTAACCCTTGAGTTCTGGTATTCCTTTATTCATTACTTCGTACTTCAGTTTTCGTAAAAAGTACTGCATAAATTTTACCCGGGGTACCATGGGACGGGTCATTCAGCCAATCGCCAATCACATTGTGTGTTGTTACTGACGCACTTGACAAGTGAAACATACATGTTTCATAATTGAGAAGATTAGCATATGGAAATGTTTCATAGTAGCGATAACATAGTTGAGTGAATCTTTCAGCTGCCGTTAATGTGCGGCCCTTAATCACCGAGGAAGGAATTTTGGTTTAACCAACTACATCGACCGCGATAGCAAGATATAATTTGAACGATGCTGCGAAACTTTGTCCTTGTTTTACTCATACTTTTGGTTGAAACAACAAGTTCAAAGGTGAATCAGCGCATTGCAAAAGGAAAAAAAGCGCCGAAGTTGGAATGTTACGGTTTGGGTGACAGTTGTTCTGGGATTTGAACGTACATTAAAGCTGGATTACCAGCACATTTTTCTTCAAATATGAGCCCGAGTTTGTTTACAGTTTGAATAGGATACATGATCTTATTCATTTATTGACTGGGCTTTCTTTTGTTTTGATAGGGGTCAATAAAGCCTCGTACTCTATCGTCGACCCGTTTAAAACGGACGGCTGAATCAACAGTCTACGAGGAGTTTTCCAGTCTACTTGCTCCAATCTTAAGACCCAGAGTGCCAGGAACAAACGGTCATCATATCGTTAAACAGGTATGTATCAAAGCGATGGCAGATTGTTTTATTTCAACCTATCGTTCCTCTTTGAAGTGCCCGGTGTCTCCCTCCAATTTTGCTTAAAGCCAACATGACATTCAATTGAAGAACCACTGTATCTCCCCTTAATATTTTTGCGTACAGCCAATATGACGTCGAGTTGTATTGAGAACCAATCTGTATTTTACTAGAAAGGTTTTCGCAGAAGATTTCAAGAAAGCCTGCTGTGACCTGTATCGTGTCCGAACTACTTAGATTACTTTTCGACTCGAGTTTCTTGAACTTTCTGGTACCATCACGTCGGGGACTTGAATTACTCATATTGAAACAGTAACGGCTTTCTGTCCTTAGACTTTTAAAGTTCTCGAGGAAACCCTTTGAACGCTTTCGTTTCCATGGAAATTTCCCGAGAGAGTAAAGGGCCTCGGTAACGTTTTGGAATTCCATTTATATACTTTTTAGTTTTATGTAAAAATTCGGAACAGTGCGCGATGAGCATTTGTTGAAGTGCCTGTTTGGAGAAAAGCAATTGGGAATTATTTGTAGATAACCAAAAAAATTAGATTATGTAACAAAGGATAGTGGGCGTCTAGTGGGACGCATGCATATTGGATCAGGTAGGAAATTGGAAATATAACAGCTGGAAAACAGTTCTTAAGAGGAACTTGGTTCTTTGAACTTTAAAAAGTTCTAAAAGCGATTGCATTCCTTGTCATCCAGTATTGGAGGTGAACATGTGTAGTGCTATACGCTTTAGAAACTGGTTATCTTGTTTGTCACGTTCAGCCTTGTCCAGCCATTGAAGGAAAAGCTCTTGATAGACTAGCGGTTGACCCCTGAATAATTTATTTTGCTGGCAAATTACTTTGATGGAAATGAGTGGGATCAGTTTAATCAATTTTGTAAGACTTACACGTGCTGTATACCTTTGCTCAGAGCAGATGTTGGATATAAATTTATTCAATTGTAACCACTTCTGACTAAAAATTTTCCAAACCTCTGCTATTTCTTTTTGGTTTCCATTTCACTGCATGTTCTGGTCTTTGGCCTGTTTTAGTAATTAACTGCATTCACAATGGCAATTTCCCACACCCCCCATCAAAATGCCAATTTTAGATTTTCAATCAATCAAAGAAGTTGCTATGGGCCAATAAACTGGAAGTCCTTTGTTTTTATGCAAAGAACCCTGAAATGGACTGTAATGGGACATGTGAAAGCAGCACCAAGGCTACTCCAGGTGCTAAGAACAGCAGATCTGAGAGATGTTAATGAATTTTAGTCATGATTTTATTTTTTATTCTTCAGTACATTATCAAGTTTTTTGAAGAACTGGGATGGAATGTCACACTTGATCAATTTGACCAAGACACAGTTGCAGGTCCAAAACGCTTCACAAACATTGTTGCTACAGCAAATCCTAATGCAAAGAAGTTTCTACTGTTGACTGCTCATTATGACAGCAAAATACTTCAAGGTGGTAATAAGGAATTTATTGGAGCGACTGATTCAGCAGTACCTTGTGGAATGATTATGTCAATTGCAAAGAGCCTTGCCTTGGATGAAATGAAGAAGGTAAAAGAAGGTTGCCAACTAAATAGATAGAGAATGACATTGTATCAAGGACAGGGCAGTAAGTTAAACATGAAATTGCTGGTGAAAAATAAAAAAAAAAAACAAGACACCTGCTCAGGTGTTTACTCGGGTTACTGGAAGTGACTTGGGCTTCATCACTTCAGCGCAAAACTCTTGGCAAAACTTGTCAACTATTCAGATGGAGTTTTAGTATGTTTCACCTGAGGATGAAACGGCAAATTTCTAACATATGACGTACTGCATTTTGTAAAATTGATATAATATAGTTGAACCTGCATATAACAGACACCCTTGGCACTTTGAAAAGTGGCCGCGTAATGCAGGTGGCTGGCTGCTTGATACAAGTTGACCGAAAATTCACCATTAGCTGCAATTTAGGCATACCCAAATTTCATCAACGCCTCATTCATGAAAATATGACAAGCCAACTGAGCGTGAAACCTGTGCGAGAAATGATCCTAACAAGAATTTCATTGGTTCAAAGACTTTGTGTCACCCATGTGTGATTTTTGTAAACTCGCGATACGACGAAAAAAATTTCGTGCCCATTTTATAACTTGGTCTACCTTCAGTAGCCTGAGTAATTAAGGAATGAATTTTTTTCATGTCTTAATGCAAGAATGAGAGACTGAGAATGAGACCAATGCATGGACGATGCCATTGAGGGGCTTGGGGAGGCAAAGGTTCCTAATTGGGAAGGGGTAGCCCTTTGTCAGTGAACAAGTAATTGGATATCAGGAAAGCATGATGTTGACCTTATTTTCACTTATATTTGTTGTGCACCAAACTTTTCTGCCCATTGTTCTGCAAGCAATCCCCCCTGTTGGAGAAATCCTAGAGATGCCACTGGACCAATGTATTTGAGACCAAACAATGGTACTATATTCTATGGCTGTCCAACACCAAGACTAACCCTAAGACCAAGACCAGTGGGTGCAAGACCTACTTGTCCAAGATAACAAGATGTAATAATTAATTCATATCATGAAAAATGTAAAATCTAGCAACAGCTGTACTGATTTAAGTCAATATAGTTAATATTCTATGACCAAAATTGCATGTATGGTAGATGCTACTGTAGTATACCCATAAGCTTGAACCTAGTGCTGGTGTAAGTTAACATAAGCCCATCGTGATAGGGAAGGAATGAAATGAGGTAGCTCTTCTTTCAAAATGAAATTTGATTTCATGTCAATGTATTCAAAAATGATTATATATAGGTTGGTGCAGTAAAATAATGGCATTTCAGAAAGACTCCTAGTGATTCCAACACAAAGTTGTGTTCACGTGGAAAACAACTCTCATTGCCACTTGAATCCCAATAACAAAAGTAACGATAAATAATAATGCGAAACCTTCAAAATTCCAGAGATTTTTTTTTTGGTAAACATGTTCCAAATCTTGCTGTTTCCCATCATTAATCAGCCATCACAAATAGAGTTTCAAAAACATGTTGAATCACATGGATGCCAACAGAATTACTGGTATGATAGCATTATGTATGTGATTGTCCATCTGTACATGTGATATGATTGGAATCTTAGAACTGTTTACTAGCAATTCTCTGTAATGACAGCTAATCAAGACTGCATTATCAGATAAGTGGACTTTATAATTATGCCCTGTTTTATTAAAGCTTTTGGCATTGGGTATCACATCATTGGTAAAATGCTGCCACAAGCTGACCAGTTATTTGAAAATAGGCATAAAAGCTGTTTGAATATAAAAAATAATAATAATAACAGTTATATTCTTCTTAAAATAGAGTAACTGATTGGTTGGTAGTATTGTCATAGAACAACCTTTCTTTGCAGAATGATAAATATACCCTACAGATGGTTTTCTTTGATGGTGAAGAGGCCTTTGAACAATGGACTAAAACTGATTCTTTATATGGATCACGTCATTTGGCTAAAATCTGGTCAGAGCCTGATGCTCAAGGGAGAACTCACCTGTCATCTATTGTAAGGAATCGTAAATAGTGTACAAAGTAAAACATAGTTCAAAAAGGAACATGTTCAAAACTCAAGATACTAGTCAAAATCAAGCAGATCATTGTCGAATCAATAATACACTATATTTCAGTTTTATTTCAAAACCATCATCAGACCAATTAAAACTACATCAAGTATTCAGTCCTTAGAAGTATACATAAGTGGATGACATCATTCAGGAAGCATTAAGCCTAGTAAATGATACCATCCACTTATGTATATAAGTACTGTATACTTGATGTGATTTTAATTGGTCTGATGATGGTTTTAAAATAAAGCAGAAATATTACTGATTCAACATTTGTCTTAATTTTGACTTGTATCTTGCATTTTCAATGTTCTTTTTTGGATTGTGTTTTACTTTGTATTTTTTGAAATTGTCATCTGTCTGTTTTCACGCTACAAGAAATACACTAATACATTGATGAATCTTCAATGTTAACTCATTGATTGACCTAAATTAATGAAAAATTTTTAGCTTTTTTAGTTTATAGAGGAGCTGGATATTCAATACAGTACTTTTAAATTTCTTGACAGATTTTTTTTTTTTCAATTTGTGAGTTCGACCTAGAAACACCCTATTGTTAAAAAGTCTTGTTTAATTCCTTTTTTAGGAAGCCTTGATTTTGTTAGACCTTATTGGAGCTAGAAATCCAAGATTTTATAGTAGTTTTCCAACAACACATGGCATATTTGAACGTTTACAAAGAATAGGTGCAGTAATCAATATCAAAATATTTTGTACACACTCCTTGCATTTTTAGAATATTATTATCATGCATTACAGAAGATTTACATGGTTTGAAAACATGAACAATGTACAAAGTGTTTCATATACTGAATGTCTAAAACAGTGTTTCCTATTATGGCTCTGTAATAATGATTGAAAGTACCAATTCTTCAGCTGCAGTGGTTACTCATCAAAATTCCACAAGTTGTAAGAGTATTTTAATGCTCTAAACTAGAAGTGAGCAAATCCAATCCATTCTGATTGGATTCAGATAGGATTTTGATTAAATTTTATTCATTTGGATCAGTTTGGATTGGATATTCAGGTCTTCTGGATTGAAGAGGATGGAATTCTTCGTATTCATAAAGTCTAATGAGCGATCATTGATCCTCATGAAGAACTGGTAAAAAATGTAACAAGCATGTGTGACAATTTGTTGTTTGCATAACTGTGGTTACTACTCATCTTCATCTTATGCTGGTCAGTTCAGGTTCAGTGTTCAACAGACTACTGGTAACCAATTTTATAATAGCACTTCCATTTTGCATGAGTAAAATGCTGAACTGTCTTGTTATAAAATATTAATATTAACAGCCCTTCATGTGGAAAGAATACTAACCAAAGTAAATGTACTGACACATGAATTGGTTCATAGTTATACATAAAATGTTTGGGTTTTTAATCAGATCAGTCTGACTGGATCTGACTAGATTGGATGAGATTTTGGGAAGGAACATTCAAATTGAATTGGACCTAGAAGAGATAATAGTTTTGGATGAACCTTCAGATTTCAGGCTGCCTATCCAATACAATGCACATGGCCACTCTCCACAACTAAATAAATTACTACAAGGAAGATTCAATGATGGATTCACATCATACTTTGAAATTATTAATGCCATACTTTGGTTTGAATAAGCATTTTCAGTTGTTTCTTGGTTGCTGTTATTTAGAGGAAAGGCTGAGAAAAATTGGCCAAATCCAGTCAAGTCCAATGCCTTACTTTAATGGTGGCCTTCTTGAACAACCACTTGGCATTGAAGATGACCATGTTCCCTTTATGGAGAAAGGTTTGTGCTTTTAAAACTTTTCCGGAATGGTAAGAATATGAATGTGAAGGAAGTTCTCAAAGGAGAGTACTTTATGTTTATATTATATTTATGCTGTGTTCATTTCATAAATTTATAACATAATGTATAATACACTTACTATCCTGGCTGCAAAGTTAAGTTTTTTTGGTAGAAGATTGTTGTGATGCTGTAAACAAGTTGTACTGTCTGTAACAATAGTACTCTTCCATCTGGCTGCTCATAGCTTTTTTTTTTTGTTTGTTTTTTTTTTTACATCGTAGCAACTTACAGTAATACATTAAAGTGCCACCTAATTATGGTTCAATAATAATGCTAGTTGTATTCACATAAAAGCATTCAGAGCAATATATGTTCACAAAGCAGGCAAGGATCACTTCCAGTGAACACTTCTCTACCTATTTCCACCTGTATCATAAACAATTGCTACAGAGACAATCTGGAACTTAGTAGAAAAAAATTTAAAGGTTGTACACTACCAAAAAATTAGAAAAAGAAATACCAGTACTTACCTAGGTTCTTTAATGGAATGTGTTTTTCCCCAGTTACATGTATCCTCTTTACCTTTTACAACTCAATGTCCACATTGGATACCAAGAACAAAAGAACATTACAGGAAAAACAAAGAAGAGAAAAAATTAATAAAGCACATTTAATTCTAATGTAAATTTATCATTTTGTATGAGTTTTTCTACTTGTGTATACAGCAAATATTGCAGCAAAACAACTGAAATTTAATTTAAGTAAGCAGTTACGAATACAAACCCCTTCCACTGTGTGCAGAAACTTGGGTGGACATTTGCTGTTCATTTTAACATAATGATTTTCATGAGACTAGCATGCTCCTTTTACTCAGACCAGATTTTGATAATACAGCTGAGTTTGCCAGATGTTTACATCCATTTGGTGCTTGAAGGCTTTTGGACACATCCAGTTATAATCTACAAATAATTAGCTGCAAGCAATCATGTGCCTGCAAAAGTTAAGGAGAGATGCCTACACTTATTGAATTGTTTTATTGCAAAATCTGTATTCTGTACTCTTTTGTGTCCAAATAGGTCCTGCATCATTTTACAGGCAGGTAAACATTCATCAAGCTCAGTCTTGGTATCTCACTATACAGTATGGTTAGAGCATCTTACTGGTTGTCAGATGGTCCCAATTGTTTTGAGGAAACAAGCTTCATGAATGTATACATGTCTTTAAAAATACCAACACATCTTTGTTTGACATTCTGTACCATTTTACTTCGGCTAACGGACAGTTTTACTCACCAAGTCAATGCACCAGGAACAGAGAGAACTTAAAACTTTACATGTCCTCAAAATCAGGAAAACAAACATGAACGTGTAGTTTTTTTCCTGTAATGGCACAGAAATGGAAATCCAGTAGAATAATCCTGTTCTTGTAAACTGCAACATGATGCCATTATGATCACTGGCAGCATTTGATATAGCTTTGTTTTTTTTTCTAGGAGTTCCCATTCTTCATGTCATATCCATCCCATTTCCTGAATGTTGGCACCAGGCTTGTGATGACTTTCAAAGCATTGACAAAGAAACTGTACATGATTTACTGAAAATATTCACAGTATTTTTCAAGGAAACTATGAGAGCATAAATGCAAATGTGATACTGACTAGCTAATAATCAAGACAATTCTATTAGGATCAGATTACCAACAATTAATTATTATTTATCATATCTATCTGTAAATGTACAATTAGCGATAATAAAACTAATGTCGAATGCCATGCTGATATGCAATCTCTATGTTTAATGGTTTTATCTTGAAGAAGAGAGCAACACAAGACAATAATATTTGTATCTCCAAGTGGCCATGCAATTTTCTGTTTATGTAGAAATCATGTTCTATTGATGTAAATGAAAATTAATGATGGTATCTTCACTGCTAGTGAGGATCAAAGCCAGTGCCCTCTTAAATGTAAATTTGAGGGGGCTCCATGGCTCCTATTTCCTACCAGTTTCATGTCTTGTACACTCTCTGTAGATTCAACAGAACTTTAAAAACATGGACAACCTTATAGTTTTAACATCTTAAACCTAAAAATAACTAAAATTGTTTCCAGCTAGATTTATCATTTCTTGATTGTAAAACTAGCACACTTATTTCTCAAAATATATTTAATACAATATACATAAATATATTAGGCAAAAAATAAATACATATTGACATAAATTTTTGTCAAAAAATTATTTTGAAAAAGTTTGTGATATTAATCAGACACAGTACAACACTTAGTCAATATTTTTTTGTTAATAAATAGTCTTAGAAGAGTCTTCTAATAAATAAAAAATAAACTTCTCCTTTTAAAAGTACATTAAGGTGTTTCTTGTTGCACAATTTTCAAACCCTAATTTGATGTGATCTTTCCAAAAATATGAGTCCAAAAACTAACTTCTATTAAGACTGCTCTGTTCCAGTTTTGCACAAATTATCCCAATCCCAAATTTCAAGAGAATCTTAACAGTGGGCAATTGTTTAGTTTTTCAAACACCTGGCTATCAGGTTGAATGCATCAAGCCACCCTGACATTTTACTAGTTTCACACAAAACTCAAATTGCTTTACACTGGTGGACCCCTTTCAAAAAACTCATCAGTAGAACTGACATCTTCCTTTGATTCTTTACCAATGTTAATTTCAGACTCCTCATAACATCTATTATCATCTTGCCAAAATTCACCTACAGATTAGAAAATAAACATCTTACTGTTATGCCCAGTACAGTTGCATACTACCGTTGCTATAGTTGCTATAGCAATGTAGTTGAAGAACAAGATAGTTGCTACTATCTTGTTCTTTCTACTGCATTCACATGACAATCAAATATTTACATAGAGTTCGATGCACACATCTAACCTAACCTTTTCATCTGGCACAAGCAAAAATTCTCATCAGTTTACCTTCACTTCCATCACTGTTGTAGGTCTCATCAACATGAACTAAACTGTCTTCATTGTCATTTAATGAAAGAGCTTTGGCTCGTACACTTCTGGCTTTCTGCTCTCTTCTTTTTTGCTTAAAAATTATTCCTTCTACTTGGCTTTGGCGATTCCTTTCAGTTGCCAGATACTTTGCATTCATCTTAAAATGCAACACATAAAATACGGTCACTATCTGTACCTCCTCAAGCAGATTTTGGAAAATACAGATGCTTGGAATTTAGTTTACCTTGATTTCCACATTTCTGGTCCTCTCATACTCTCTTGCTTGCAAAATCTCTCGTCGACGTTTGGAAGTTGTCTCGGCTTTTTTTTTAAGTTCCTATTTCACATTACATGTATCATGATGTTGAGATCAGCACAATCATTTGACAGCAAATGAAGTAATTAACTATAACAATGAATTAAAATAACAGCACAAATTTAATTGATATGTAAAAAATGATAGCACATTCAAAACGTATACCTTGAATCTGTTTTTCTCAGCTAGGTCTTGCTTCTGCTGAAGCAATTCTGCTGTTAAATGTGGTGCTCCTTCAAGTTTCTGAGAACGGATATTAGATAGTTTGTGGAAGCTTTGAATATAAATTTACATGGAATAGAATAAAAGAGGGTTATGATAGTTTTCGTAAAATTTGGTCGCACAAGAGCTTTAGTCCCCAAGCAGATAGTGTTCTGGTTGCTTAGTAACGGAATTAAACAAATCTCAAAGATAGATAGGTAGTTACTGATAAGGAGTAATAAACTTTTTGGTCAACTTTATTAGAAAATCACTCTTAAGCTGAGGCTAAACGTTCCAACATTGTTGTACAACATCAGGAGACCGAGAGGAACAATGTTAAAACAAATGTAAATTTTTCCCCACCACTCAACCAGCAATATAATCTTCTTGGTGTAATGTTCAATAGAAATTTGCATTTGTTATAACACTGTTTATTCCCTGACGTTGTACAACATTGTTGGACTGTTTAGCCTCGGCTTTAGTTGGTCTCCGGATCTCAAAACATTCATGTAAGGTGTATAGCTATGACAATGAACGTATGATGTGCATGGCAGACCTACCAAGTCTTGTGCTTTCGGCGTGTGACACACGCCTCAGACTAGCACGCCGAGGTTCTCGTCGATATTCACAATTTAACATGAAAAATTCGTTATAAGTATATGTAAAACAACCCCATGGGATGAAGAGAAGTAATTGTTAAGTATTACATTTCTGATTCTGAAAAAGTTGAGTTGGCCAAGAACGTTTCTTTTCAGTTTTCGTATCACATTAAATATTAGAATGATGCAATCGTATCGGCAATTCCACGTTATTATGGATATTTTGTGATACGTTTTGCTGCGTTCTGGTACAAATAGAGTACTTCGGTTGGATGAAAGCCTATACTTTCTTGGGCCCTCTGTATCTTTGCTGCTCAGCGGAAGTCGCACGCCCAGCTTTTGGTAAACCTTGACAGCTATATAGCATGTACAGTACCCAGTTAGTCAGAATGCCAAATTCTTCACGTAAAATCAGAAATAAAGGAAACATACTTGAAAACACACCCGATTATTTTTTTTACTACATCAGTTAATAGACAGTATGCGATCCTACAATGCCTGATTCTGATTTCAAATTTTTATTAAAGCAAAAACCTCCAAATGGCCGGAAATAATTTTATATTGGCTAACGCCAACCAGTTTTAATTATCCAAGGGACTAGACGTGCGCTTAATGGTTTAATAATTGCCAAAGTAACATTACCTCCAGTTTTCTGGGATATTTCCTTGGTATTGATCGTAGAATAAAGCGATTCTCGTGGAAGCCAATATCGAAAGCAACTGGCTTTCTCGAAGCAAAGTCAGCTGTGCAGAAAAATGAGTAGTTATAAACCAGTATAATTTGAAACCATGGATTGTTTAAAAATGCCAGAAGCAATGTAGTGTAATTGTAGGGGCTGCGATCACTTCAACCGTGTCTTTAAAGGGCAAACTTTGTCCACGTTATCTCAACAGCAAAGAAGCTCGTGGCATAGTGACTATTCTTTTTTTAAAGCAAAAACATGAACAAATAAACGGGAAATTTATAAAAGATCCAGCTGTAGTGTCAGTGACATAAACCTTTTGATGTAAGTTACCAAATATCGTTAATTGACAATTAAACAAATGCATCAATATCTAAAATTTGAAGTGACTTTGTACACATATCAGCCATCTCAGTGTAATAATAATTCAGCGAAATAAATATGACATCACTGTGCGAAGCCATGAAGTCTTTCCGAAATATTAGCACTATTCTTACCTCTATAACCAATTGTCTTAACCAATTTTGGCAGCTCCCTCTTCTCTTTCAACTGATCATTTGTGTCATGATCCGAAATCGTCGTAATTTGACCGTCCCCATTTGTATCTTGTCTCTCCTCTTTCTTGAACTTCGATTCACCGCGGACTGCTGATTGGTCTTTTTCAGCGAAATGGATAACTTTTTCACCAGAATTTCCTCTACCTGTGTCTTCGGGCAGCTCCAATAGAGACAAACCGTAATTTATTTCGGACTTAAGGCTGTGTTTCGCAGATACCAAATTGTTGTCCTTGGACTTTGGGACAACCTTCACGAGACCTTTAGAAACACAGCATCCCATCAGAAAGCTTTCTTGAATTTCTTTAACATTACAGTACTAAGCCGAAAATTCCGCCAAGCTAGTCGTCTCGGCTTGAAGTATTTGTGTTTTGTCACCTTTGCGCGTATTCAAAATAATAAAAATTCCACCGTATGTTTGCATAGTATTATCAAAGGTAAGCTGATTGCTTGGTAACCAAATTTCCAAATCAATGATTGACTGAGTTTCGTGGTTTCTTTGCCCCGAAAAACAATGCATACTATCTCAATTTCGTACACTTTTCGTACACAATTCATTTCTTCTCCAGGTACAGTTGCATCAATGCATGGGTAAAAACAATCCTTTTGCTCGATATTCCGGTCAAAACAAAAAAAAAGACTGTGGTGACATTTGGACTTTGTGAAGCGTGTCTTTAGCCATCCGAAATTCCAAACTGGTGAGCCGAGACTTTTTCTGAGGGAAGATGATCTGTTTCGCTCCCTTCTTCTGCACCCCTTCCTTTTCTTCTCATTCCCTTCATTTTTCATTGCTTTCCTTTTCCTTCATTACCGCCCCTTTCCATCCCCAATCACCCCTTCCTACGCATGTTCTCTCTTCCTGCTCACACCCTCTTCCGCTAATAACGCCAACTGTAAAGTTATACGGCCCAACATTTAATATATTCAAGTTTTAAAGCTGAAAATTTATTACCCACCAGCAATCGACTGCTGGAACTTGGCTACCCGTAAACCTGATGATTAATGCCGACACCTAGGTTATACCAGTTGATTTTTGGCTAATTTTCCAGGGGTCGTTTATTCAAAGCCTGGATAGCTTATCCAGTGGATAAGTTGTAACGAGAAAGCAGCACTATTCAAGCATGGAACAAATCAACTTAAATTTTATTCACTGAATATGGAGGTGTCCACTGGATAGTTCTATTGGACATATAAAATTCATGATTGGTTGTTCAATGTATCGATAGTGCCATTCACCAATTCAGACTTATCCACCAGAGAAGCTATCTGGGCTGTGAACAACCGACCCCCCCGATTGTCACTTTGGTCATCAAATACTGACATGCGAATTCTCATATTTGGTAATACCAGCGTTCTTTCACTAACTAATAAGCTTGATTACAATTGCAAGCTTTACGGCGGCTGACCCAACTTTTCGAGGATGGACTACAAAACGTTGGATTACATTTTGAATAATATACATGAAAAAAATTCTTGAGTCTGATTGGCTAAGGGCAGTGCATTTTTTAAGGAAATACAGTGCAAATTTTTTTGAGCCAGTCACCCAATCAAAAACCATAAAAATTAAAGAGCCAATCAAAACCTCTCAGCTGTAGAAAGCGGCCGCTGTTTTAAGTAGATTTGCGTTTGAAAAAAAGAAAATTACTGCGATTTTTCAGTAGATTTCCTTTGGAGTGCGGTTTTCGTAACTCGCGTCACTTCATGCTTAATTTTTTCATGTATATTATTAATTGGTAGCATGGTTTCACGTGTAATTTGGAAAAAAACATACACTCGTGAGTTTTTCAAAGACCTCAAATGGCACTCGACTTGCGAACTCGTGCTATTTCGACAGTCTTTGAAAAGCTCACCCGCGCATGTTGTTTTCCAAATTGCACTCGAAACCATACTATTACCTATACATAACAAAAACCCCAAACAAACAACAGCTACCAATCTTTCTGGCTTTTTCTTCTCGGCCATTCCACTTCTGCAGGCTTCAATACATATAGTCCAAAAAGTTCTAACAGCAGTCACTCATCCAACAGCCTGTTCTAATCAACCCACCACGATGAGAAAGAGCTACTCCGGTTTACTATATCGACTGTCCATCCCTTCCGAATGTTCTAGGTAACTCCGAAAATCATATACTTGGAAAAACATTACAAGAACTGCACCGATTTTGATTACTTCATGCTCCATACTGTCAATTTTTTGTTGTCACAGCAAAAATTTCAGTACTGTTGCTTTTTTCTCCCATTGCTTGGGTAATAATCAAAAAGTAAACTGTGTTGCGGGAGCAGAACTACGAAGATGGAAGCTAAACAGCACAGAGCATGCATGCCAAATGTAATTATACTTACATTTCACTTGTAAAGTTGGGTTAACCTTAAACGATTGAAGTCTCATGTTCACAAGAACATGTTTTTAGTAATGCCTGGTTTCCATATAATCGCCTCGAACCGCCAAAACTTTTTTTGGGCGATTGGAGCGATTATATGGAAACGTGTGGTGAGACCGCAAACGATCGAGGCAATCGAGCATAATTCTGTTGGGGCAGTTCTCGAGGAGATCGGGGCGATTATTTGGAAACCAGGTTAAAAGGACGCTTGCGCTTGCATCCCTGGATACGATGAACATGTTATGATTAGGAATCCTCGACAGTTTTATCATATAGTCTCTCATCGTCTGCTTCCTTTCTTCATCGTACGATATCAGTCCCTTATTCCTGTTCTTCGACTGCGTTATCCTCAGAAGAAAACCGTTGAATTCTCCGCCTTCGGATATCATTTTGAGATCCAGAGCTACCATGAGCGGTTGGATCGAGTGTCAACTGCGAGGAAGAGCTTGGCTCGTCCTCTTTTCCCGGTGAACCACTGGCTCCTCGGCCATCCGTGGCTAAATCATTTCCAGCCGTTGCCCAGCTTGGGCCAGCTGAATCGGTACTCGAGCCGACAATATTCTCATGCACAAAGTTCTCACCACGCGACACAGAGCTTTCTGTCCCATTTCCGTTATCGGAAGGCGTTTCTTTTGGTACACTGACATTACTAAATAAAGGTCAAGAAAAGGACGAGATAGTTGATAAAGCAGGTTAGCAGTGGCTTGAACACATCCGCGAACAGACGATTTGTTCAACAGTTTTCAAGTAGGACTACCTTTACCAGAACACGAACTACAACCAACTTGGTGATCTAAAATTTCAAAATTGACCATAAACGAGTTCGGTAATCACGTCAGGAGAATTCAGGAAGTCCAGAAATGCCTTTTCTTTAAACAGCAGAAGTTAAAACATTGATTAAAAGGATTCATAACTTGGCTTCATTCTGGTTTTTCAGAGTAACATATCACCCATCTACTTACGTTTGTACAGCTACAACTTGTGAGTACTGGTTCAGCTGAACTATGGCACTGTCAAGCAATGCATGTACGTTCCTCAACACTGCAATACGGGCTTCGACATTCTGTCGTTCTTGTCCTTCCATCGCTCTGAGTTCCTCGTCGCTTAAAGTCGAGAGATTCGGACCGGAATAGTTGCCAGGAGACGGAGGAAACGGGAATCCTTTAATATTTTAAGACAAGATGGAAGCTCACTGTTGAACTAAAATTTGTTAAGATGCCATAATTGCAAAATTTACAGTGAGATAAGGCAATAAGCTACAGGTTTATCTTTCGATAAAGATGCCCGCCATCAACATAGATCGTTTGCAATTGCGTCATCAGATCCCGATCCGACGCCATTTTGGTTGATTTTCCAAATAAAAATGGCGCCCAACGCTCCGAGGCAGGTACAGTTTTCGACTGAAAATTAAAAACTCCAGCAAAAGAAAGATACCAAAAACAAGTACTGATGTGGGTATATGAACTTTACGAGACCCAGTTAATATGCGACGACTGTAGTTTAGTGGACACAAATGACGCCATCGGGGTTGCTGAGCGTCTTTATTGATTGAAAGGGATTGTCTGGGTCACCTAAACCAAACAAAAACCCTGACCCTAACCTAAACGGGTTTACCGCTTAACTTAGACGCTAACCTGATCCACTTTGGGTTTACCACCTAGATTAAACGCTAACCTGACCTACTACTGCTTAAAGATAACCTGATAAAGGATTTGGTGACGTGACGTCGTCATACGTGTTGGTTAAACTGCAGTCTAGCCAATATGGTCATTATTTTTTTTAAGCTAGGCAGGAAATAGCAAAACCACTCGCGCCTCGTAGCTGTCAATCAAAAACTCAACCAAGATGGCGCCCAATGACCGGACGTGACGTAATGTGAAAACGAGCAACAATTATCGAACGTAAAACTCACCAAACATCGGAGGTGGGAACATCAATGGGAATGGAGGAATGAATGGAGGAACAGAAGTAGGATTAGCGGTCTGAAGAAAACAAACAAACCATGAGAAAAAATAGGAATGACTGCATGGGTTTAAAAGTACTGGCAGTTTTAAAGTTTTAAATGATTATATCAGCAAAGTTTAGTTAAACAGATCTCTCAAGTGTGAGTTCTAGGATCCGGTTGCAAAAAACCTCCACTTAACTTGGACTTACAGGGAACACTTGTGAGAAAACACGATATGTAAGCTGCGCAAAGAATCTTGTCGTTCAAGAAAGTATATTAGTTGCGGGAGCATTTAAAGTTTTCACATTGTACAAAGGTTTTTCAAGTAACACATTAACGAAAATTTTCAATCTCATGTAAATATATCGTTAAGTGCCATGCCTTATCACCCCTATTCCAGAATCATCCTCAGGGTAATATGAAATGATAAATTCACATTAAACCTACACTGCTGAAGTCAACTGAAA
>JBAHVQ010173948.1:0-17930 GCA_036872915.1 Nanipora kamurai
CTTGGAACAAAAAGTTTGTGATTAGAGCCTCGCAAGTTATGTTCGTGTATCATTGAAATTGAAGTAAATTTTCTAGATAAGTAACTTGGAACCATTTTATTAACTGTGTTGTACATAAAGGTTTTAAGCTGTTGAGTTCTCCTAGTTTCAAGGTTGGTCCAATTCAGTGATGCTAAAATATCTGAGGACCTAGTGTTGTAATCAGATCCGGTGATAATTCTTGCAGCTCTACTTTGTAAACGCTGTAACTTAAGAACCTCATGTATCCCAAAGCTGACGACCATTTGGTGTATTTGGTGTCTTCGTATGCACTTCACAGTTTGATTAGCAAGATTTTCCAAGACTGTGATAGCATCAAACTGAAATCTCAAAATGCGCAATATTCAATATATCTTTTCACATTGCAGCACCGAATACCGGGGCATGATAAACAGGAATCGGAGATGTTGCGATGTTGAACCACGACTCGGGCCAAGATTATTCCTTTTGTTTCTTGGAAATAATCGCAACAGTCAATTTAGCCTTCCCTATTTCTTTGCCTTTGCACATTAGTCAGCTAATTCTGTTTTATATTCGTGAAGAAATTTTGCACTTGAGAAGTTTTCACATTTGTGAAGAAGTTTAATTTTAGAAGAAGTCGTTTTTAGGAGGAAGATTTAGATGAATAGAAGTATTAGTTAGGAATTTACTTTAAAAAACAAATTTTATATAAAAAGAACCATTATGTTTAGGAATGTTACTTATATATGATGACTAGGAAGTCTTACATCTTTGACGTGAAGTTGTATGAAAATAAAAAATATGTTCATGTGAACAAAGTTGTTTTATTTAGGAGCAGAGCCGCAGTGAGCGGAGAAGCCAGACTCACATGCCTCAGTACACATGTTTGAAGTTGTTCCGTCATGTTATTCTTTCTTTTTGCTTTTACTCAGAGCCTTAGACTTACGTACACTTCGGTTTGGCTGCCCATTTGAGTCTCCCCAAAAAATTTGCCTTGCTACGGCCCTGAAGAGTGAAATGTAGTATATATGAAGAACTAAATATTATATATGATAAATGCAGAATATGCAAAACCCTGTAAGTCACATTTTTCAGAAAACTGAAACTTCATAAGGTCATGTTTGCTTAATTTTCTTTCCCACAGTTTGCAAAATGAACCCTGTCATTTCCAACTCAGATTTTACTGGGAAATGGGGGTAGGGAACTTGACGAAATCACATATGTGTCAGTGGTCCCACGCTCGTTTAATCTGCACCTGCCGTAGCGGTTCGTAGTTATGAAGGAGAGTGATGACTGAGAGTGAAGTGTCATAATGAAGATTATAGGCCAGTTTACACTATACAAACTAACCCGCGTTCGCCCCTAGTTTATCATGACCCGGGTAAGATTTTTGCAGTGTAAATGCAACTAACGCGGGTCCTACCTGGGTTACACTGACTCATCTTCAGAGTTGGGTTGGCGCTTGGTCGAACCTACTTAGTTGCAGTGTAAACGTAACCTAGGTTAGTTTTGACTTTCACGTTTTCGTTTAAGGCGTTCGTAGGCCATAATTTGTAACGTTTGAAGCATTTTCATCTCCGTAGTATGTTCACGTGCCTTTCATTGGTAGTATTAACCTGGTTGCAGTGTAAACACAACCTGGGCAAATTAACCCGAGTTGGCACTAACCTGGGGTGAGCGTGGGTTGGTTTGTATAATGTAAATTGATTATATGTCGAGAAAATGTCCATAACCAGCCAGCAGCTTCTGAAAGTATAATACAAAACAAATACCGAAAAATACCATCTTTTCAACTCAAAATTCTAGTTAGAACCAGACAAAATAAAAGTGAGAAAGTAATATTTTGACTTTACTACAAAGTCATCTTCAGACAGAATGACTTAAAAGCAAGTCTAAGTCTATACATGCAATATGATGGTGACATCGCCGAAAGAGAAGAAAGCGTATACGATACTAATTGGTCCGAGAATATTAACATGATAGATGGATATCAGTTGTCATTATACCAACAAGCTGATAGAATTTCCAAAAATTAGCGTCTCACTTATTTTGCCTTGTTCTAACTAAAAAATTTTAGTTGACAAGATGGTATTTCTCGGAATTTGTTTTGTATTGTAAAGAAAATCAGACTGAAATCTGCGAGATAGTGAACCTGTACCAAGTATAAAGTAGATAGGTAATAAATTCTAAATTGATTTCATAAACGTAAAAGGTAATAGTTCCCCGCTGATTCCACCCTCTAGATCCACTTCTGACTTCTGCTCGGAATTAAATAAAGTCGGCTATCATTAAGGTTCTCCCCCACAATGGAACATTACACGCAATTTTGCGTTTAATATTGATGATTATGAACAAGAAGGATATAAGCTATAAATTAGGCCATATGTAACTTAATTAATTGACTATCCAATGCTTCAAAATGGAAGGTTGAATTGGTCTCCTTCAACCTTTGGTACTTCTATTCACTTCCTGTACAAATTTGTACTTGAAATTGAGGTGATTCAGATCACGATTCACAGTTAACGAAGTTTTTCATGAATAAAAAGTATTCTTAAGTTAGAGTAAAAAAAGGTCCAAAAGCGCTCAGTGCATCTCCTTTCCTATAGATTCGCCCTCTAAGCTAGGAAGTAGAAAGTTAATTACATAAAGTTTCTTTGTCCGTCACGCCCGATCGCCAGCGTTAACAGTCCACAGCTAACAGAAACAGCTCCTGTACCCACATAAAAGAGGTCCTCCTGCCACATTACCAAGGTGCAGAGGCAGAGTGAAGCAGATCAAATATTGTTAACTGATATTTTTTACTTACCTCCATCCACAACTACCATCCTGCTCAAAATTGCACGACTGAGCAAACCACCGAGGCATGCGACACATTGGAATTTACCCTGATGGATTCCTGGTAGTAGGTTTTCAAACGGATGAAACCAAAGTGTTCCATTAGGTAAAGCTAAGATAGTTCTTGATATGTTTTTAACGGTCGAGCCATTACTATAACGCCATGCTATTGTGATTTGATCAGTGTTAGAATAACTCGTCGTTGCCTTGGCCCTGCAGTGAAGATATCCAGATTTTTTATTGGAAAACTGGATGCTCTTAGGCTCTTCCGTAAATTGAATAGGAGCAGGATATTCGTCGTCTAGGTATAAAGGACAATAAAATTAAAATAAATGAAGCATCTGGCTTTATTTCTAAACAGTGAAGGGAAACTGGATAATAAACTGGAGACCTGGCAAATCTTGACTCAACATTTATGTCATCAAAGAAGAGCAGATTGCAGTATTTGGAGTGCGAGATGTTTATTCGTCTGGTGAAATGAGCACGACACACATGTTATGAAGGTAAAGTTGGCTTTCTAATTTTGATTCGAGCCATTGCGACCATTGGTCTTTATTAAGGAGATTAATTCCTTCCTCATTAACTCCTTCCCTTCGGCGAATAAAATCGTCCGGCTTTAGCCAGAGTAAAACAGTAAAAGTCCCCCGCGTTAGGGGAGGAATAAATGCTTCAGCGGCAAAGTTCAAACATAAAGCCTGATTTTCATTTTTTTGCATTTCATCGGACATCATAGGCGACATAACGTTTGGCTGGTTTAGGACAATTTGAGACAATTTAAGACAAATGAAAACATGCAATCCACGATGATATCACCGATTATACTAGAGTGATCCTGTTATTTACTTATTATTTCTTACTTCATACATACGCCACCACCATTCAAAAGAGAAGGTTCGAAGTTTTTGATAAAAGAGCCTATAAAAATTATTCCTGGAAAAGAGTAGGTGACAAATGGAAATGCCTTTACTGGAAAAGGACTCATACAAATGGTTGGCCTAATTGCCAACCCCCCCGGTTCTTTTGTAGTTTATCCTAGGCGAATATAGGCAGAGACATGAAACATTCGCTGAAATTTTACAACCATTTCACAAAATAAATTGTCGACATAGCTGGTAAGTAGTTGTCATGGCGACTAACAACCATTGTGAGGTGGCAGTGCGATCACCTAGGAAACTGTTCTTGATTTAAAAGCTCCGAAGACACTCTAAAAATGGATTTCCATAGCAAGAAATTTTTAATCATAAAAATAATCCATCCTTAAAATAACGATAATAAATTCTGCCGAAAGCCCTGTTTCTTACTAAAAATGTTGGTTCAATAGTCGGTAACATCACTCTATTAACAGACTCTGATTCATATCATGGCACACACAAAGAAAAATCGAGAATTTGGTGAGATCTACGCAACAAACAATGGAGAGGTCATGTTCTCCTCCCTTGATATTCGGGCAATTCTCCTCAAATCATGTCACATTACTTTTTTCCTAATAAAATCACCACCTGCTTTTTATATAATTTTACGTTTTACTCCTAACCTTCGACAGTTTCCTAACTCTTATGGTTTCTACACGTGCGTTGTTCAAAACCATTGATGGTATATGGCTTTAAATTTTGTAAAATAGTGCGAGATATCGAGTTGAGGTCCCACTAGTCAAAATATTTATTTGATGGTAATCAGTTTCAGTTGGGACGATGCCTTGATGCTCATCATATTTAAACTTTTATAGGTTGTTCACAACAAGTTATTACATTCAAATCATTGAATCGTTGATTACTTTGAAGTTTGAGTTTACAGTTTGACACTATTAAAGTCTTAGGAAATTTTTGCTGGCCAAACTGTGGCGTCTGGAGCTCAGAGTTTGTCTGAGTCCATGGCGTTCCACAGCTTGGTCAGCAAAAATTTCCTAAGACGTTAATTACTTTATCGCCAATAATTACAATATCCATCAGCTTAAAACAATGTAACTATTCACAAATAAAGAAATAGATATATTGCTGTTCTGACTCAAGACTGAGGGCATTTTAGTCAATTATTAGAGGAGCCTCCCATCAGTGAACGTAAATATGTTAGTCGACTCCTTTGCTGATTTCTCATATGGGGACTCAGTAAACTTTTCTGTAAGAATTACGCTTCAGTAAATGCAAGTGATTTCAAAATTTTTATTATTATAAAACATACGTATTCTTTAATCTTGGTGAATGTGAGGCTAGGTTTTTTTGATACGAAGCACAGGATCTTTTTGAAGTTAGAACCGTTTTCCTTTCGTACTGCATTCAAGTTGATGTACTAGTTGTTTTTACAGTAGGATATTAGGGTTTAGAAAAACAGTACAGGCATCTAAGCGAGCAGCCGTTCCTTATTCATATTTATTTTTGAGCGGATTAATAGTTTGTGAATCTCCATAAAGGAGGCAAAGCACTCCGATGGCACCATCGGTGTAGAAACCGGACATAACGGCGTTTCACGAATTTTCGTTAGCTGAGAAAAATGTAGTCTCAATCAACTGAAATTGACGATTGAGTTAAAAAATTCTTAGAGGATAAGCTCAATGGAAAAATGTGATGTGGCATGTATCGTATATCTAGTGCAAAAGCAGATTGCGCAATATATCGGTAATATTTGAATGCTCGTAGTGCGTGGTGATTGCTCGAATTCTGCAGCGGCGCAACCAGGAACTTCCAAGGGCATGGATCAGAAGGTAAAGAAAGGCACCGTCAGAACGATTTTGACTAATTCGAATGCAGTACATGCACAAGGCTTTGGGAAAGTGGCAAGTACTTTGATCGGACACACATAAGACCTCCCACAAAAAAGACTAAGGGCTGCGACCCCTCGCCCCCACTCTAGTTACGCAAACGTTCTGAACACCCACGCCCCACGGAACGTACACGTATCGCCTGTCATAAATCCAAGTTCACAAATCTATATTGTTGATGCAAAAGATTTTCTATGTCGATTCAGAATTACTGGCATATCTGGGCTAGCGCTTAGACAGAACATTTCTCAATCAACCGAACTAGCTTTACTCGCCGTCTACCTTTTCCACCTTTGTGCCGTTAGCTCTATGGTTAGACCGTCCCACAGATCAGCGGAAGGTTGTGGCTCTGTCTGAGACTCACAAACATTTTGTGAGGATTTAAGTTTAACGATCTTTCACGTATCGTGCGTGATAATTCAATGTACCCAGATATATAGCACTGATGTATAGCACATGAAATTCTGTTTGGCTACGATAGTCTGGGCATGCGGTGAACTTGCATGCACTTTTATTGTATATTACGTTCAAGATGAACAGAGATTGAACTCTTATCGAGTTTTTAAACCGGAATCTCAAAGTTCACTTTAATTGCAAGCGTAATTCATCTTGGTACTTCGGATGTTATACTCCATATTGATTGTGATTTGGAAAAATTATACAAGTTCAACGGGGGCAGACAGTCGCAGCCGGTGGTCCAACATATGACCACCATGCTACATGCATGCAGTATGAATCCATTTTTAAAGGGCTAAATTACTCGCAACATGTTAAACTCTAGTGCAATACATATATATATATATATAGGCAATATATATATATATATTTGTATAGGCTGTATTCTCGATGTTTTTATTGCCCTTCACTTTTGCCAAATCAATTTTAAACTTAAAATTCCTAAAGATTTGTCGGGAAATACCTTGGTGTTATTCTCAAATTCAGGCGAAATACTACCCAGAAGCTTGATAACATTCCATAATGATTAATATATCCCTTAGCCACCAAATTTTTACCAGATTTCTAAAACACAATCAAACAAGCGAAAACTTTCATCTTTGTTTTTCTTTTTCGCAAATATGAAAATTTTTGAGGTTTAAAAGCACATTACCTCAAGTCAAATTCTTATCATTTGCATCACGAGATTTAAATATTTTATAACTCTGAGATGCTTTGAAATATTTATTTATTGCACGGTTGGAGGGCAGTTGCTACTTAGCGAATGGCATTTTCTATTCTGACACTCACTGAAAGAATAATGTTGGAATATATGAAAATATAACCGAACATAGGCCACAATGCTACTCATTTGTTTGAACGATTGATGATTGCGTATTACAATAACCGTTGCTCTTTTCAATAGCTTTTGTTCGTATTTACATAAATAAGTAACTATTTATCGATCTAATAACGACGAAATATTTAAAATTTAACTACATTTGAATTTCTCAGGTGAAATCCATCCCTGCATCGGTTACATACATCCTTTACTGATTGGGAAATTAATTCCCCAAGAGCATTGAGCTCATCAAACGTGTCAGACTTTTCCAATAGAAAAATTCCAAGTGTTTAGACTGAGTTGTTAAAAGAAATAGGACGTGTTTGCTGTTTCTTACAGCTGGAGGATTTAAAACAAACGCATACGATAAACTAGCCTCCAATTTTAAGTAATAAAGGGCTAAACCTTCACAGTACAACAATATACTCTCGCTATTAGACTCTGATGTTTTAATGAATTTATATCAAATTAAAATCGAAGACCATGTGACATCGTTCAAAAAATTTGAAAAATATTTTACATAACACGAATAAACTTTCTTCGAGTTCCGGATTTTTCCCCTTCGAGATTATCGTTTCAGCTGCAAGTTGAAACCGCGTGGTCGCGCATGATATATGCAAGATATATACTGAAAACAATATCGCTTCCATTTATGTTTCATAAGACAACTACCTACCTGAATTCACGAAAGTTAATTCGTGCGCCAGTACAATAAGAAACACACAAAAAACATTCGTAAGCATTGTGATTATCCTTTCGTCTGTCAGCTGTGAGTAGTCATTTTCATATCACTCTGCGGCTACCTTCTAAGGTTGAATCAGCGGCCGTTTACGCATGACTGGTCCTTGATGACATGAACTTGTGGTTTATCACGAATCGAAGTTTGTTTGACTACGAAACTGGAGCGTCAGTTGGAAGACCGATTCTTCAATTTTCCTTATCAGTCATGATAAGTTACACGAGTATCCATTTAAACAGGTGGCGCATGATGCAGATCATAATGTTTACCAAACCGGCACACGAAAAGGTGAACACTTGGCAGGTTGGAACATGCTCAGCCACGTAAACATTTATTCGAAAAGATGAATTAGCCCTCAGGATGTACGATGACAGATAGCATTTGAAACCAATGACACGAACATTTACAGTTTATTATCTGGAAAAACCAAGCACTGAACCTGAATGGAATATGCCCTAGAATCAATTATACACATTGCAACTTTGCAGAGAAAAACAATAGCACAATAGCATCTAGGCATATTTATTATAAAGATGTTTGAAGCAGACAAAAGAAGCCAACTGGAGAAAATTGAAAAGACGATTCGTAGCGTTTAAATAATCGATTATACAGCGGCAAATGCGTGGGGTTGTTTCACCACAAAATGGTTGTCCCACTATGAATTCTGCTTGCGCAGAAAACTGTTTTGTTTCATTTACGCTTTACTTACACCTTCAAGACAGTACTAGGACAACACAAGTAGGTACTTGTAATTTTCCTATCAAATAAAGAACATTTCCGTCACATATATCTTCCATAATTCATGGCAATTTTGTTGGTTGTAGAAGCAGCCTGGCAATGCATAATGAAAGCTATGTAATATGTTTCACAGGAAGAGATTCAGTTATCCACCAGCTATTTTAATTCGTCAAAATCGATTCTGATTGGCTGCTTGCCGAAGATATTTCAAAAGGAATCATATAAACGAGATATAATACAGTTACTTGCAAAGACTGTCGAACATTTTCAATAGTGAGGGGTAAAAAAATGTTTTGTGAATGGATAGTGCGGAAGATATTTGGCTAGCTGTTATTTTGGATTTGACGTTCTCGGGTGTTTTCCTATCTGACATTCCCCAAAACACATCACGACGTGTTTTGGAGAACGTCAGAACACAAAACACGCTGTATTAAGCGGCCATTTATTAAGCGGACACCCTGTATTATGCGGACAGTTTCCAAGTACCCGAATTGAATCCCAGATACATCGGATAAATAAAACCTCTATCAAGAGGACACCTCTAATAAGCGGACGCGGATACCCAAATTGACGTAAAAAGATATCAAATCCCTGTATTAAGCGGACGTTTTCTTGATTATTCTGATATATAACAAATTTTCTTAAATTAATCCTGCCAACAACCACATTACACGGTCTTTCCTGTTTTTCTTTCAACACTTCACAACGGAAATCAAGAAATATGAACAGTAGTCGGTATATTGCTTCTTGTACTCTTTTTCCACATACGTTTGCAACGAGGTCAGGGATTCGCAAAGTATTTTCTTTATTCATATTAAAAATAAAAACGTTGGTGTTGTGAAAATTTTTTTGTTAGTGTCTATATTACTCTATGTAGTCAACGTATAATATTTACTTTGAGACCGTATCTGGCATGCAAGAAGCCCAGGTACGGGAATCTTGATTGAACGGACACCTCTATTAAACAGGCACAAAAGAATCACAAAATGGTGTTCGCTTAATGCAGTTTTTAGTGTATCTATATTTTTCTCAAAAATAAAACTTCAAACGACTATCAAACAAATGGAAAGAAAAGTCTTCTTTCGTGTTATTAGCATTCGTTTTCAATATACCTGGTGCACTACAATTAGCTGCTGTATATTAGACGAATTTGCTTGGATCATTGACCTTTTTGGCAACATGCTGATGGTGTGCCTATCTAAACGACGAATAAAAACAATACAATACAATTATATTGTATAACAATACAAAACTCATGACAAACGACGACAAACATAAAGAACATTGAACGCGCATCTTTCCTGCGATACCCTTAATGTTTGTGCATTTTTAGCGTTAGTTCTAAAAGCAAACAGAAACATTCATTCATTAACAGAAACTTCTTTTTTTTTAAAGAAACATTAATTCTTCAGCGTATTTCTAATCAGCAGCTATCACTGTTCTCTCAGATCATTTCTCTTAAGCAAATTCTACATCATCATTATCATGATCGTAGTCGATATAAATAGAACTAAACTGTGAGAGGGTTGCGTTTTAATTAAAAAATTATCTTATATCCTTTTTAAGAGAGACCAAAAAAACAAAAATCTACGGGTTGAATTAAAAAAGAACAAGATTTAAGAAATTTTCTTACGTTATGATCGTGAGAATATTGGAGTCTATATTTAGTGTTTGAGTCATCGAATAAATTATGATTAAATATTCAAGCCGCCACAAGTTATCTGAACAATGAAACAAGCGGGTTTAACAGTTTCCTTATTCATTGTTTCACATGTGAATGACGAGTATAAGATTTGTAATGAGAGAAACTGCTTATGATTAAAGTTGTAAAATACAACGTACAATATTATATATTCGCACAGAACACAATTCGTCCCGTGAGAACCACCGGAAAACTTTATGTGTGAGATTAAGGTCGCTAAACAAAATAAACGTTGGCTTTAATAATTTTAGAGCTGTTATGACAATGTAGTAGTTTGAGTAGTAGTTGTAGTAGTTTCAGGAACATTTTGGTTCGGAGGATCCTTCAAACGGTTAAACGATTTAATTTAAATTGCCTTTCATGCATGTCTGATCAGTTTCATTGAATCTAGAGTGAAAAATAAACAATATGGATATTGTGATATGGGTATGTATAGTGTGCCTTTCTGACAAAGCATTAGGGAATGTTTTGAACAAAGTCCGTTGTTGCAGCAGTATATCAGATTTCCACAGGACTTCCAGTAGGGACAGAAATAACAAATATTTCATTAAAACGTCCACAAAAATGTCAATAATTTTACGACAGTTCACGAGGAAAAATGTTCTCGACACCAGATAAACAAAAGTTGGTGCAGTTTACACAATAATTATGTTTCAGGTTGAGAACAAGGGTCGGCTACCAGTTTTCATTTGCAAACAGCCAACAAATTAATTTTCGAAACCCAGTATTTTAAACGCCTCTTGACTAACTGCCAAATCTGGCTAGCGTTCATGCCAAGACAGACTAGCTATGAACATAATATAACAAAACAATTTTAACAATTACGTGATTAATTTAAATGCTGAGGATTCTTATTTTCTGTTTCCACCAAGTGCATGCTGGTTATGAATATTGCAACCTGTGTATCGTTAGCAACTTTATGTTAATTTGAAAGACATTTGAATCTACTTGTGAATTAGTTGACGATTTTATCTGTACTGAAGATGGCATAAGCTTTGCCGAAGCATGTCTACAATTAAAAAAAATGTCGTTTATTTAAAGTTTATTATAACTGTATTTATTATAAAGTTGATTGTAAAGTTTATTATAACTGTAGCGCTCGTTAGAACATATGGAAATATAAGTTATTCACATTGGCTTGTATCCCTTATTCCCTTGGGTTTTCTTTTGTTTTAACTTTTTGTGTCTTACCATTCCCTTGGGGCCTCCGCCGGTCTTCCCCTTTTCGATTAACTGATCGACGTTTTAAAATAGCAAATGACTTTCCATGATTTACATCTCAGTAATTAGTTCGTTATCGATTGAAAAAACACCACCTACTTTTAATACCATCTTACGTTTCACTTCGACGAAGGGCCTTCGGTCGAAACGGTTTTCGACAAGTCATTCAATGCTGCCGACGCAGCTCTCTACTTTTATATCATTGTTTATATTTATTTTTTGTTTTAAAGCCTAATAAAGATCAATGAATGGATTGTCTTTGTTTCATCAATCTTCCAAGTTCCTCTTATGGACGGAGCCTAATTCTTGTTAATACATTAAAGCAGTGGTAATACCCAAAGAGTTAAAATGAAAGAAAAGCAAAGGGAATAAGCGATACAAACCAATGTTTTATCCGCCAGTGCCATAGATAAATTATTGGCTTGTGAAGGGATAAATGACACGTACTGAAATAAAATCCTAGGGAATAAAGCTCACCAGCTACCGTTTTTATCCGCTCACGCTAGACAAAAACAGTAACTTAGTAAGACATTAAATAAAAGAGAAGCGTTCATATCTCATGGGAATAAATGGTTCAAAATTTGAAAATGAGAAGTCTTTCTTGTCTCTTGCGGTTCTCCTCCTGAAATTTTTGAGATTTTCACAGATTTTCGTATCAGCAAACGATTGGCTAGTACTATTAAAATGTCGTGAAAAAGGTTTGTCAACATCGTTGTTCTTTACGGAGAAAAGATGTTCAGCAAATCTATCCGAGAGACTACATTTACTACAGGATATGCAGTAGATGTTGTAAAACATGTCGAACTACGAAGTCAGATTTGGGCCCACAAATCTGAGTGCTGAGGTTGTGGAAGGCGCATATGTAGCAACGAGCACAAGAGCAAGAAAAGATACCACTAATGACTTTGAAACTTATTGTTTGAAACTATGCACTAAACAGTCACAAATATTTTTATTTCGTCGAAAAAAAATCAATGGGTTGTCAGCAAAATGTCCGATGTCTCAGGATAGTTTTGTACAATACTAAAATTACCACTGATAGGAGCTTTGAAAACATGGCCGGAAGTCAGACCCCTAATGATGGTGATGACGTCGGGAACAGAAATATCTTGGATGCCTGTTGATTTACAGTGCTTTTATCGCAACTGTGAATTGTGTACAAGAACTGCCTTCACGTTGCATTATTTTTGGGTGTTTGAACACATCAGATCCGGCAAACGGTGTGGTACTTCGTATACCTTGAACGATTCAAGACTAGCTCAAGCGAATGCAAGGCACCAACGTGGGTAGACTTGGTGAAACGCAAATGCGCTAAGTGAGATCCTACAAATATATGGTAAAACTGATTTCATGTGAATATTTTGTGGACATAACCCAAAAGGAATTATATAGGACGGTTTCAACGTCTCATGTCAGGGTAACACCGTGTAAGCGTGATATCTGGTAATATTTCTTTCATTAAAAAACCCAACATTTCTGAAGAAAAAATTTTCCCTTCAATCGTTTGTTAAGAGTTCGACAACATATATTTTAACGTCCCATGTCTTCCTCATATTGGTGAATCCATTCCTTGCCGAAAGGTACGACTTCGTATGAGCGAAGTCCTCTAGCCAGTATTCGCTAGGCACCTTTGCGACCTCAAACTCGCCTGTTAACTCAAAATCCGAATGAAATCAATTTAAACTTTCGTCTGAGTCATATGAACTTTAATTTTGTAATTAAAAGGATGAAATGTCAGGACTAAGGGAATCTTGTCATTGGAATGTTGTCGCACAGGTGTTTCAAGAGTGTCCGAACACAAAACATTGAAAGCTTCTTGAATGGTGGGGTCCAATATGTAGGTTGAATGGGCACGGTTCACAAACAAGAATCTCGTTTCCAAAGATTTAGTATTAAAATCATAATCATCACTGCAAAGGCAGCGAATACGCAAGAATTGAGAGCATGGGACGGATCGCCTAAGCCAAGTTTGCGACTTTCTCGTGGTAATTTAATCACGAGATCTTATTTCGCCCCTTGACAACCTCACACACGTCCGACAACCTGCAATTTTAACGGTGCTACATGACAATCAAAATGACAGATTTAAATTTACGTCGTTTGAGGCGCCAAAGACCCACGCGCTGTTGACGTAGTTGATCCACAAGCAGGACAACAAGAAAAGAAACAATTGAAATATTCTAGAATCGTCCAATCTGAGCAACTTTTTGATAAAAAACCCGAGTTTCAGGTGGTTCTTCCGAATAACACAGAAAACTTTGAAACACTGGTGACGATAGTCAGGCATATTCTCGGAGGATGTCATATCATACAATCAAGCCTTCGTTTCCCGTATTGACGCTAATTCTTCTTCTTTTTCGGGAGTCAGAACAACACGGGTCACAATTTTGATCACGTGGTCGTTTGCTAATCTCCTGTTGGTAGTCCCCATTATCATTACAACGGTAAAGTCGCACACCATAGCGACATTTGACTGCGAAAACATCGAACATGTTCGAAAAAGAATTTCGTCGCAAGCTAAACACAGTGCAATTCTTCTCAAACAGATACGATAATACTTGCATAAAACTAAAATCGCACCTAGTCGCCCAGATGTTCGGCGGGCTTCAGTATGGCTTGGGTGGGAAGACGAAAACATTTGGTAATTATGAGAGTCAGCCGGCTTGTAAGACATCGACGTTGTGAGGGCATTGTCATTGAAAGAAATTCAATGTCCAGGAACGATACACAAGTTTTTCTGATTTCCCAGGTAAACCTAAGCGCTGGATGCAAGTCGTTTACAAAGCTAATGAATCTTTCTGAATTCGTACGTGAGCATGATGCTGTACCTGAACAACCATCAATAATCGGCCAAAAAAATCAGGGATAGGACTTGTGTATCGTTCAAAGATTTGTTTTTCAACATAACGAACGAATAAATTAGCGTAACTAGGGCCCACGTTGGTGCTAGTCGCTATACCACTTATCTGTTAGTAATTTTGATCATCAAACTATAAATTATTGAGGCTAAGCACAAGTTCTGTCAAGCAATGTAATGTAGCAGTGACCAGTAACCAATCATAACCACGGATGCAGTTATGTTGTAAAGTAGCAAATGATAAATATTCATTTAGTGGAAACGAACTCATCATGTTTGGAACAATGTACTATACGTTAACTGACAGTGCGTTAAGAATTCATAAAAGGAATTACAGAATAAAAAGAGGGTAACTGCGTCCTCTCGCAGTCAATTGAGCATGAATTTAACGATAACTCAGTCTAACGGTAGTTATCACAGTAGCAGTAGACACGAGCAATCAGTACTGTTTTAGAAGTAGATACTATACAAAGTTTGCACACGAGATGTGTGTTAATGCAACACACCTCTCGTGTACAAACTTTAGTCTATGACTAAATTTGATGAATTTTTGTAAATACTTTAGGACAAACACGAGGACGTGTTTCATTTAGAAGGGGAATAATGTATCTACAAAGACTTGTTCGTAGTTGTCATTAGTTTGTAGTCGTAATTGTGTAGTTGACGTGCGTAGTTGTGTATATATATATATATATATATAGGGAGTGCCCTGTCGTTGACGGCAGTTGTTGTTGAGTTGCCGTCGTACAAAGAACACTTTTTTTACCAGCTATTGTTGTGAACATTTCAATCCCATCCTTTTAATTATAAAATTAGAGATATTTTCATCCGTAATTTTAATATTTTACAGAACAATCCTGCGACAACGGACATTTTCGCTGACAACCCGACGATTTCTTTTCGATGAAATAAAAATGTGACTGTTTAGTGCACAGTACCCGAAGTTTCAATGCCATCAGCGTATCTCTTTTCTTGCTCTCGTGCCCGTTGCTACACATGCGCCTTCCTCAATCCCACCACCCAAATTTGTGGGCCCAAATCTGACTTCGTAATTCGACATCATTTCACATGCAGCCCATCCAACATCATTCACTGCATATCGTGTTGTAAACTCTATATCAGTGAAAGTGGCCGAAGTCTCTCGGACAGATTTGCTGAACACCTTCGCTCCGTAACGAACTGTGATGTTGACAAACCCGTTTCATGACATTTTAATAGTACTAGCCATTCGTTTGCTGATATCAAAATCTGCGAAAATTTCACAAATTTCCGGCAGTAACGATAGCCGCAAAAGATCAGAAACACGTCTCATTTTGAAACTTGGAACCATTTATCCTCATGGAACGAATGAATGCTTCTCTTTCATTTACTGTCTCACTAAATTCATCAGTAAATTTTGCAATTGTTACCTAATGTAGGTTAGGAAAAATGTATTATCCGCCGATCACAATTTTTTACCACAAAGATACTTTTTAGTGGACGGAGTCGGGGAGAATGTTTCCCCCCGTTACCTTCCATTTTATTTTTAAAGTGCTTGATGTATATTTTTTTAGCACAATATAATGGCATCGTGTTTTCTTAAGGCAAATAAGATTTTTAACAGTTGCAGTACTGTTTAATCTGTACTTGAAAAGCAAAAATAAGGATCTGCTATTGACACATGATGGGAATGTGGCTCATTACAGACAACGCGCGAACATTCGTCAAATCGTACTCTCAGAAAAACAATTTTTGAGTCCTAGAAATCGATTGTGAGAAAAAGAACTTGATGAACGTTGGCAAGTCGTCTGAAGTAACATCGAGCATCCACGTACATTCAAATATTTGTTTAACATTCCTTTTTCCCATTTTTATCATATTTCTGCTTCTGCTTGGGCAGTACTTAAGACGAACCAGCAACCTAGCTCACCATCTGAGTCGTGGTAGCTCAATGGTTAGAGCGTCTCACCGGTCATTAGAAAGTTGCCAGATCCATTCCTGTATGGAGTTCAGTCGTTTTTCTGAGAATTCGAGCTCGATGAACATTTGAACAACCAAGCTCCCACATGGATAAAAATTGTGTTAATTACGTTCTTAGTTTTTGATTTTTTTTACCTTTCTTGGGCTTGGAGGAGTAACTACAGCGTTTGGGGGAAGAGACTCCACTCCTGACCCCCACTGGACAAAAATCAGCAGCAGCAGGTTTCCTCAATTAGCCACTACAGAAACCCCTGAAAACGCTCTGGGCAACTTGAACGAGTTGTGATTGGCTAAAGATTTACAAAGACCAATTTTAGCTTGCGCCGGCTACCCACAGCACGGTCTTTCCGCGGTTTCTGGAGTGGTTAATAAACAGCTCCGTTTTTCAATTTGACAAATATAAAGAGCGAGCATCAACAGTCTAGTGCAGTATATTATTACCATTTAAATTAATTTATAAAAGTTCTTCCGTAAAAAAGCAATCTTAATGCTTCTAAAAAGTCCCATTTTAATTATGTTGCACCTGATGCAATCCCTTCCCACTACTCAACTATGTAAGTGAAATAATAGCAATTCATTATTGGATAAAACTTTTTCTTTGCATCTAAGAATTGGTTTACAAATAGGACCAAACATCACTGACAATGTTGCCTATACCGCATGCCAAGTGCTCCCAGTTACAATGAAGATATCCAAACGCTTTACAGGGAGATTATACATCCCACGGTTCCAAGACCTAGATATTATAAGACACAGCTGTACTAAATTTTGGCAAACAAATCTTTGGACTCTATTAACCCCAGGTAGTTAAAACAATAACTTTCTACTCTTGTTCTAATTCTGTGACTAATGCAGTAAGATATTAAGGCTTTGCAGACTTTCCTGATGCTCAATTCTCGTTCTTCATCTCATAACTGCCCACGTTGACATAATCTTGACGGCCAAAGTTTTCCATATGAATGAACGTCTACAAGACCAGAAAATAACACAGGACACCACCTTAGAAATGTTTCAAAAAGTTGTCAACCTTAGCAAAACAAAAACAACTTCTCAGTAACGTTATATAAGAGTCGGTTCCATCCAGACTTTACCGAAGTATAAAGTTCCCTTGTCAAAGTTCAAATCCTTTATAGTCCTAAATGGTTGAATATAAAGTGTGATTTTGTTTATCTCTTTCGTAACCGAAGCGTCTCCCCTTGACGAGCAAAATCGTCTGGCTTTGATCAGAGTAAAATATGGTTTAAAAACGAACCATGTAATCACGAAGGAGTTAAAACAAATACCGAAACATTCTGACAAGTAGACCCGAGATCTGAATAAAAAACAAGACTTGGGAATAATCCGACATGGTATTATGATACTGTATTAAACTTTTGAACGTACCTTACAAAACTACTGTTCATGACTCAACGTTTCGACACTAGTTTTGTAAGCTACGTTCAAAACATTTCAAGCAAGAGTAGCGTTAAACCATGTCCGATTATTCACCTGTAGCTGCGTTGGGAAATGGTTCACATTCTTGAGAACAATTACGATGATTCATTATCAGCCGACAATTCTAAAACATCACAGATAAAACAAAATTTGTTCTATTTTTTATTTTTTATTACGATAATATTTCGAGTCAGGATGAAGAGGACACACGATTGACAACAAACATTACATTAAGTTGGACAGCATATGACCCTGGACAAGAAATACTAATTACTTAAAGAGTATACTAAATAGAAATTAAGTTTAATGTACCAATCTGGAACGAGGATTCTCAGGGGAACAAACGTTTCGGCAACAAATAGATCGAGAAAACACACAGAGTTTTGTGGGAGAAGGGTTGTGGGGAGAAGTGCT
>JBAHVQ010173959.1:0-17928 GCA_036872915.1 Nanipora kamurai
GCTTGCAGTCCAGCAAGTCATTGCCGACTGGCTCGTCCCAGGTTTAAATACCGAAAGTAACCTTGCTCTGCCATCTGCGTTCTAGTGGCTCAATGGTTAAAGCATCTTGCTACCATTCAGAAGGTTGCGGGTTCGAGTCCCGTCTGGAACTCAGAGTTTTTCTGAGTCCATGGCTTTCCACAGTTTGATCATCAAAAATTTCCTAAGACTTTAATAGTATCAAACTGCAACTCAAAAATTCAAAATCCCTAATAAGTTATTGTGTTTGAACACACATAATCTAGTAAATATTTTTTAGTTTTATAAATGAAACCTACAGTTTACGGATCCTAAATTGCAGGAAATGGCATATTAGACAGGTTCACGAATTCAATTCCAGACCTCCGTTGAACACTTGGGATCCTCTTGCAAAAATTCTAACCATGCACTTACCAACACAAACCTTGCCATCACCAGAGAATCCATCTTTGCAGTTACAGCTGTAGCCACCTCGATGATACTTACATATGGCATCTTCATGGCAATCATGAATATTTGTGGCGCACACATCAATGTCTGTGAATAGAAAACCTCAGTCTCAACAATATACCATAATTTATACTGAAAATCCCTTTTCTCCCTTTTTACCCTTTCCTACATAGTGTTGTTATGCAGCAACAAGTTACAACAATAAAACAATTGGAAGAACAAAGCATGAAACAATAAGAGAACAAAGAACAAAAGGAAAGGGACAAAATCATGCAGAAAATGGTTCACTACTTTTGGATTATTATTATAATGATTATTATTCATTACTTAACGCTTTGCCGGCCGGGGGAGCACTCTAGTGATTTACTTTCCCAGGCGACTATGGTCTTCAAAGGGTTAATCTTTATTTGAAGCGGGCATATATTATTGTTAATTTAAGTATTCTTTGTAATGTCCCTCAAACTTACCAAACAAAAAAAAATATCAAACTAAGAATTCACAGCAGCTGTCTTCCAAAGGTAACAAATCCACATCTCAAATCATTAATAATTCATGAACAAAACACAAAGGAAATCACTATCGAGACGTGGTTTGAATATTTGAGGAAGAAATTACATAAATTAAGCCAACTTTCACCTCGATTTTCTCTTTAAACACTGATTCTTTTGAGATGCAATATCATACACTGGAAAGTCGTATTTTATCAGATATCCAAACACCTCCAAGTTTGTAAAAACAAACGTCTCGGTGTTTGGATATCCGGATGAAATACTCCTTCTTGTTGAAGATACATTACATCTACAATCTGTTTAAATTCATCTGCTGTACTGGGGTTGAATTTCGCTGTCGGCTTGCTAAAAGTTTTGTTGTATTTTTCACCGCAAAATTTTCAAATGTACATGTACAAAATTTCAAAATGTGAAAAGAACCACACCATATTTTAAATTGAAACAAATTTAGTTTTTTCACAGGTGATCACATACACGAGAGTGAAGTCATGTGGAATTTTCCGAAGGGTAAGAAACTACACCACTACAATTTAACCTTTTGGACAAACGTCATCCTCCGTCAATTTGCTGATAAATTTTCCTGCAAGTCGTGGTGGATCGATACATTTCATTGAAGCTTTATCTCGGATATCTTGCTTAAAGTCTTTAAACCTTAATCTCCGTATGAACCATTTCATTCTACAATTGCAACTGTACCGATTACCGGCCAGAAATCTGTCACGAAATTTGAAGAAAATAAAAAACTTTAGATGCATGCGATTGACTGGATTTTCTTTCGGGACGTTGGGTATTTTGCTGGAGAACAGTTTATTATTTTTATCTCATATGTAAATCATATACGTCAGAAGAAGAATCGAATCCGATTAATGGGAACAGGCCGACGAATAACGCGATGCCGTAACCGTACGCCGTAACGCTTGTTATCTCCGTCTTATTTTAATGATCTTGTTCACATTGAACGCAGCGCGCGAACTCTGCAACGTGTAAGCGTTGACTTCGAAACTTATTAAAATAATATGGTGCTAATTTCCACGCGTCACAGCATATTGTTACAGTGTCGTGTTGCACGTACAGTTTGTACAAGTCTTAACCCTTTCTTGTACGAGGAGTTTCCCCTAGACGAATAAAATCATGTTGCATTAGCCAGAGTAAAATACTAAAGTCTCCATAGGTCACTGAGGACCTATACGGACAGGAAGGATTAAGTTATTTGATTATAACTTACATAAGTTTAAATGGCGCTCTAAAAATATCTAATGGAATTGATTTCAAACCAAGGCCACTGCAATCCAGTCCGTTAAAAAATTTCATCTTCGCGCAATCTTTATAACTATTAAAAACTGAACAAAATGATATTCCATCAGTAAAATATATAGCTGCAGGGGGGTGATCCTTTTATCTTTACACAACTAACTTTTTACATACCATTTTCTTTCCGCAGATCTATTCTCGCGAATAAATTGTAATCACGAGTGTGCATTGTTTCCAAAGTCCCTCACTGCAAACTCGTGGAGTGGGAATGTTTCATTTCATCTATTGCATATTTGAGGACTAAACGAAGAACACTGTCGCTATGTCCTTACTCTATCATTGTCGATCTATCCCTTCAAATTACGACTTCAATCCACTGAGCCATTTGTCAATTATTCTTGCTCAGCTGATAACAAATGGTGATATATAATCAACATTAATTTATTTATTAAAGTTGATGGTTTTTAGAAGCCCGACAAGATATGCAGAACTCTTGGCTTCGTGAAAGCTGAGACACTACTGAATATTACTGATACGTCCATGCTCTTCAAATATTATAAAGAGTTGTCGCCACAAACCTTTTTTGCTCTTACAAAGACTGCGCACAGTAAGGTATTTAATAAACTTATCCTTTAACTCGGCTGGTTCAGCACACTTGACATCCGGCGCGTCGAGTAATTTCTTCTTCAAGGTTTCTTGGACAAACCAGGCTAGGTTACAGTCGCAAACGTACGGATTATGTCCAAGTTTGCTGTTAAAGAACAAAAACAGAATACTTTAACGTTGTGGTATACTTCTCAGAAGATTATTATTAATTCTCAAGCAGGGTTCGATGTGAGAAATTTTTGGTCCATTCTGTAAAATAAACGCCTAATCCAAGCAATTTCCACACTTTTTATTCATTATTGTTAAATATTCTTAAACTTTGTTGGATGAAATCTGAAAACCGTTTATCTATGACTTTTAACATTGTGGAAAATTGACAAGAAAAACTAGAATAAATTATTTAGTAGATGTTAAAATAAAATTATAAATTGTTTAAATTTTGTTCAACAATAGTCAACATCAGCCATCTTATTTATGCTTCAATCGCGGCAAGATATACTTAAAGTTTTCAAGGAAGTTCAAGCCCTTTCAGTTTCCTCTCGAAAATTATTTTGAACCATGTTTTTTGGTGGTTTATATTTACAGGTCCCATGAATGGCGTTTTAATGAACAGGGTAATAAATGCCGCATTAAAGATTTTACAATGGCATAAATTTGTTATAGAATCTGTTTATCATGATTGGAATCTCTTATTCGCAGAAAAACTCAACAAGGGAAGATCTTGTTTCCCATCATGCCAAGGGGTATCACTCGAAAAAATCTCGCACGCTTTTGCAAAAGTCCCTAAATCCCCAAAAATCTTTTAAAATGTTTATCAAATGGATGAGTAATTAATGAGAGCAGCAAGTAATCAAAACGGAGCATTCAAGTCACATGTACACCTTTGTAAATCTCAATAAAGATCAACAGTTGGACATTAGTGATCTTTATCAAAGTTAACAATTATCACTTATTTACTGGACCCGAGGGAAACAGTGTGTTTTGTGGCCCCGAGACCGCCGTTGAAGTTCAAGCTGTAAAGCAACATTTCTTCAAGTCTGACATTTAACACTTGCACCTGATTTAAATTAACACACTCGAAACCGACAGTCTCCATCTCCAGGTTCTTGTTACTTCTATTTTGCTGACAATCCTCGAAAATCTTCCTTGCCCAGTTCGTGTTGTATAGAGTAGCTTTTGGCGTTATTTGTGCGAATAAAGCACGCTCCTCCTCTTCATTTTTTCGTTCACGAAAGCGTCCAGCCAACATACTTGACTAGTCCGTAAGCTGGTCAACTTCGAAATGCAAATAAGTTAAAGTCATAAATGATTTTAACTTCAGTCACCATTACAATTTCTATGCGAAATATGTGTTTGCATTGTAATGTACTTTATTTACTTCTGTATAAGCTTCTCCCTCGAGAGCTTGTTATTCATTTGACTAGTGCGTATAAATATTCATTTCGCAAGTACGATACAAAATAAAATGTCAATACCCATACAGATCTGCCACACGTATTTTATCTATTACTAAATATATAGAACTTTAGATACTTACTTTGGGGCATTCTCATTTTTCCACCATCCCCAAGGTGGATTTTATTTGAAGTGATGAATTGCATTCTAAGCAACGCGGGTGAAGCATATCAATAGAATGTTAGATACTTACATATATTTGACATTCTTCACGTTGAATACATCTTTTGGAATAGTTTTGAATCCTTTATGTGTACAGTCGATGACATTAGCCAGGAGATGATATGGACGTTTTTTCACGATTTTACACTCTTTCCGTGACAGCGATTTGCTTTCTCCAAAGCAGACGGACATTAATCCGAAAAACGACTGAAGAAATCGAAGCCACATGTCCTAACTTTGGCTTTGGTTTTCCCCCGCAGTCTCAAGGCAGTTTAAGTATTTTGACAAAGTTTTAAAAATCCAAAGCTTTTGGCTGTGTGACGTCATATAAATGGGTTTCATGTCGTTTAATTAATACAAATCTTCAGAGTGCGTCCGCGATAAGTATTTCCGTAGTTTATTGAGGAAGGGACAGAGGAAAGTGAAGATAAAATACACATTTGGTCCAAGTCTACCAAGGTTATCACTCATTGGGTGAACGCAGTTAAATTCTCTTATATTAATCCTTATTGGCTAAAATTTACCCTCCATGATTGGCAGGTTTTCTGGACGTTCCCCCTTAACGTGTGTGGTTGAAAGACTGAGCCAAACGTTTCGAATAGTTAATTGCTAAATTATTCCAAGTATCTGTTGTGTTGTGCACGGTTATTTTGCATAAAAATGAACAAAAAAGATAGAAAGAAAGAAATTCCAGACAATGTTCATCAAAGGGGGTTTCAGTTGTTTGCCTTCGTCGAATACTTCACTCCTTGAAAAACGGCCAAGTTTTGTGATAGCAAGCTCAAGCGTGTGCAATTTTGTATCCATATGAGGGGGGGAATAAGAAGTAGGAGCACAATATTTCGTTGTGTCTTGATCTCACGTGGCCAAATTCGTTCACATGTGTACCACATGTAAAACACATCTAACTGCTGAACTGTCTCGAATTGACATAGCAAAATTAGAGAGAGCGTTACGACTTGTTCTGTGTGAATACAGGAAAAACAAACGCAACTTTTAAAGGCTGTGAATAAAAAACAAAATTAAAGTGTAGTATTTTTTATTAGTCCAGGTTATTCGCTATCGTTGTCGGTTTGATCTTCTTCGCTTTCCTCATATTCAGACCATTCAGTTATTGCAGACTCATTCGGCAGAATTCTGGATAAAAAAAGCAGAAGACAAATTAAGTGAAAGATTGGAGAAATAAAAAAGAAAGAGATTACTGGTTTGCTCACTTTTCCATCGTTAAGTCCGTCATAATATCGTCAAAAATAAACATTTGTTCTTGCCGTTTCTCAGATTGCGGACTCGAGATCAATTCTTCTTCACCTGACGTCGAACGCTTTTTCCATTTTCTACAAATAATAAATAAAACGAGAAGGATGTAGGCTAATTATAAAAGTTTCTTTTCGTGTTACCCTGAGAATGATTATAGACCGTATTCAAATGGCCGACAGTTTAAATGTGCTTTTACGCGTATTTTAGGTAGCTTCACTCGCTTCGTTGGGAAGTAAAATCCTTTTGAAATACAAACATAAAAGTGAGGGGAATGAGGCTAATTTATATGCCCATAAAAGAATATTTTGGACAGCAACTATCAAACATAAATGTAAGTAACAGCGAAGTGGCATAAAGTATGGAGTAGTAGTAAATAATAAGCTGACTGAAAAACATAGATTTTATAATTCCGACGTATATGGTTAGTTACAGGAAGTAAAAAAGAACATA
Organism: Nanipora kamurai; assembly: GCA_036872915.1. Classification (NCBI taxonomy): domain Eukaryota; kingdom Metazoa; phylum Cnidaria; class Anthozoa; order Scleralcyonacea; family Helioporidae; genus Nanipora; species Nanipora kamurai. Next base: position 6,159 of record JBAHVQ010173959.1, read on the forward strand.
TGTGTTGTTTGAAGGTTTGAATGGTGGTGTAAGATTTTATTTGAAATTTATTGGTTTACACCATGTTAATTTAATTAGTTCTGAGATTTCGGTCCGTACACACGGATCGTCTTCAGTAAGTGGTGAACTGAAAGTTTACTGAAAGATTACCTAAGACGGTTACCGTTTGCATCTATGTTGACTTGAAAAAACTTTCAGTTCGCCACTCTACGAAGTCTACCGGAGTGTACAGGCCGAAAACTCAGAACTAATTAATTTAACATGATGTTAACCTACAAATAATTCCAAACAAAACAAGGACATACCGCGTATACAGAAGAATTCCCAATACGATTAACGTCAGCAATAGCACTACAAAAACTATAGCAATGGGTAACACGGACGATACTTTTGCTGAAAGACAGGAAAGTAGAAAAACTAAGTTTGACGTTTCCAACGAGTGTACAAGCCTGGTATTTCCAGGCCATCCCAAACACTTGTCAAACGTGGATCCCCTGATAAAAATACTCAAAGCATCACCCTATCTTGGCCCTCTGCACTGTCTTTGTTTTTAGGCCCGAAAACTTTACCAGGGGGATAAGACACCCTACTGCCCGAGGAAATTTGAACATATAAGCGTTGACATTCATTTAATATGGTCGCTCGAAGCAGAAAATGTCCGAGACATTGAATAATTTTAAAAAGCAAATACAGTACTACAACTAGAGAACAAAGCTTTTTTTATGTCCAGCTTCTTTCTTGGCTCTGAGTGGCCCTGTAACACAACCTCCATGTTTTTTTCTCCTCTAAATCTCAAGTAAATCTCTCACCGCGTGAAAACCTATGGATACGAGAAGTAAACACAGCTTTTTTGTCTTGCTTAGTTACCATGTCCCAGCACAACTTCGGGTTTGGATTGATCATGCTGAGATAAGTTTTCTTGCTGCCTTGGAAATCTTTGATCCTAAGTGGTTTGTGTGACTTTACTCTGAGTGAGTCAATTGTAAGGCAGTAAAGTAGTGTGAAAAGATGAGAGGAGGAAAACAGAAGTGTAAGGAAACTGGATCTTAATGAGACAGGAAAAAGTAAACTTGAAGTGTTTATTGGTACTCACGTTTCTTTAAACAAAACGTTCCATTCTTAAGTTCTTGGAATCCTGACTTGCATTGGCATTTATAACCACCGATGTTGTTTACGCAAACTGCATCTCGATGGCAGTTGTGCTTGTCAGTAGCACACTCGTCAACATCTGTTCAAAGGTAAAATTGTAATCAGCTCTGCATTGTTAATTAAATGAGTTTAAAGCGGGAAAACCAACTGAAAGAGGTCTCCTGGGGAGAAAAAAGTATGAAGTGTTCCTGTTCGGTGACGTTCTCGTCCCCAGCGCCCCTCATTTAGCTTATAGCTCCGCGCTAGGGACGAGAATTCTATGGCTCTGTTAACACCAGACTTTCCCAGGCAACAATGCACTGAACAGTTTCACTCCGACGAAAAGCTTTCGCTCGAAAAGTCAGTTTATCCGCACTTAAGTTCCGGCAGTTTCCGAACCATTTTCATTATCTACAGCCGTTCAATACTGTCGACCCAGCACTCTACTTTTATATTGGTGAACTGAAGGAGTGTTTGACAAATTATTTAAACAAAATTCAAGGAGTTTTCCACTTCAATAATTCCCATCAGAAATAAGCTTCTATTCTAATTTATCTTTCGCTCATATGCTATGAATCACAAGTATATACCTGGGTCAAGAGCGCTTACCAATGCAACGTTTTCCATTTCCAAAATACCCTTTTTTGCACGAGCATTCGTATGAACCAAATGTATTCTTGCACATTGCATTCGCTGCACACGGTGGTCTTATGGTACATTCATTCATATCTGAAAAAGATTAATGTAAGGTGGTCTATTTAGAATACAAAGCTCACGGTTTCCTCGATTATCCAACATTTTGATATATTCACTAAAAGGGTCGATAATAGCCAAGTAAGTACATAAGCATGCCGGCACACGAACAATCAAATATACGTCCATAAAAACGCACGACAGGTAAGGACCCTCAAACTATGCCGACCGCGAAAATGAACACGAACATGAACGCATAAACGAACACATTAATTTATCGGAACACGAAAATAAACAGCAATGATTGCAAGTATTCTGACACAAAAACGAACAAGAAAGCGAACACAATAACAAACACTAACGAAGGCATTGATTCAGCCAGCTTCATGGAAATACATAAGTTCTAACGAATTTTACGGCGATTGATATGGTTGTAAATATTGTAAATACCATCACATCTTTGGTGACGTAATTTTCTTGCAAATCCATCGCGACATACGCACTTGAACGACTCGTCTTCTGCGCTATTAACGCAAATTTCGTTATCATCTGCACATGGGCTTGGCTTGGAATTACATGGATTGATCACTATGAGAAAAGGAATGTGTTACGGGAAAAATATTTTGGCAGAATACAAATCGTGAGAATGAAGCACAATTTAAATTTAAAGAAAACAGGGAAGATGAAGGAAATGAAACGAAATAACTAAATTTAAATGAAATGGAAGCTAATGGAATGCATGGGAAACAATAACAAGGGACAGAGATTCAGATAAAAATCCGTCCACCCTAGATTACGCCGGGATAATACGATAAGTGATCAGTCATGAAAACATTCAGGTAAATGGTAACCATTCAAAGTTTAATTGTAACATTTTTTGAAATAAAGATTGCTTGCACTTTAACTAAATACTCCCGGCGCCACCATCGACAAAAAATAAAGTCTAGAAAAAGAAAATTTACGAGTTCAATAAATTACAGTCTCAAAGGCCGGGGGATCGGTTCAAAACCTTCATAGTTTATCCATTGGATAAGTCCAAACAAGTGGACAACGCTATCCAGCCATTGATCAATCAAACTTAAATTTTACTCACTGAAAAAGAAGTAACCCACTCAATTGACCGCTCCAGAAACTCCAGAAAGATTCGGTTCATGGTAACCAGTTAACTGTGATTGGCTGAAAGTTTACAACGACCAATCATAGCTCGTGCTGGTTACCTAGAACCCAGTCTTTCCCGGGATTCTGGAGCGGTCAATATCTGTATTCAGTAAATAAAAACTAAGTTCAGTTGTTCAAAGGATGAATGGCGCTGTTCACTCGTTAGGACTGGGCCACCGGATAAGTTGTGAAAGTTTTGATTGAGGCCATGGTATGAACTAAATGTCGTTCGTTGTCTTTGTTCCTTGACTAGTTTGTCGTAACTCAATCATCAATGCAGTACACACACACACACACACACGCACACACACACACACAACTTAAAACATTTATTTTTACAAACTTAAAAAATAAAACAAATTCCGAAAGAAAAATCCTCTTGTAAACTCAAGATTCAAGTTGAATGACAAGACAACTTTTGTCTTTTCATTATTTCGTTTTTTACTTTTTGAAATTGTCGGCTGGCAATGGATTCTTAACAAACTTAGGAATGAAGATTTCCGTGATCGCTCATTATCATGGCAATTTTAACTTTGTGTAAAAGAAAACAAAAAAAAATCGAAGAATGGCTACTAGCTAGCTTTAAAGTTACGACAAGGTTGTGGTGACCTTAAAAAGTCCGCAAAATCTACCTTCGTTTTCGCAAATCCTTCCATTGTAGTAGTCATTGTACCCAGCTTTACACGTGCATTTGTAACTCCCACCGCTGTTTTGACACGTAGCATCTTTCGAGCAATCTGCGATTTTTTCTGCGCACTCGTCAATATCTTAAAATATAAATCATGTATTATTCCGTGTTAAGCCTTAATAGATTACTTGCGGCACTTCTACGATTTCCGTAAGAGGAGCTTGTACGGTACAATGAAGTGGTAGTGAGCGGGCTATCAAAGTCAATGGTTTTTGCAATTTGTCTACTTAATTAACTTCTTTACTGTCACATCTCTCTCTTGACGAATAAACTCGTATGACATTCGCCAGAGTTATATAACAAAAGTCGTCCGTAAAAGCGAAGGATGTAATCTTTATTTAATATGTCTTTCTTTATACTGGATAACTCTGTCATGCAAAATAAACTCTTCTTCCCAGCTGTCCAGCGAGGACTATACCTCGGGTCCAGTGTTACAACAGGAGGAAACAGGAGCACCCAGAGACTAAGCTAAGCATAGCAACAGGTTATGCTACGCAAACTAAAAATTGTTTACTATCCTCGTAAATCAAACAAACTGCTTGATTTTGATGTACAAATATTGTAGATAATTGTACAATTTGCATAGGACAACCTGTTGCTATGCTTAGCTTCGTCTCTGGAAGTGCCCGGAGAAAACCTGTGGGGTTTTGTAGAGTCATGTTGGACAGAACTCTTCTCACGCGAGGCCAAGGTAACTTTAGTCATTCGACAGCGTAGAGCGGAAATTAAACCTTGGTCACAGTGTCGGGAGACACTTATTTGTACTACCAATATCACACGTTTTAATTTTTCGCTGAAGACAGGAAACGTGGAGAGTAGAATTAAGCTGATATATGTATTTGAATATTGATAGTAAGACTGTTTAGCTTCCTTTCCATCCAAGCAAGAAGATAGCTTGCTGTACTCACCAGAGCACTGCGTGCCATTTTTTGAGTATCCCTCATTGCATTCGCACTTGTATGATCCAATAAGGTTTTTACAATGCGCATTTGCTGGACACTTTGCACTGACACATTCGTTTATATCTGGAAATAAAAGTAATCCATATATATTTCTTTAGCTACAACAAACTACCCCGAAGGTCCTATATTACCTTAGTTAGAGTTTAATTAGGGTTTTCTCGTTTTAGCGACCCGTGAGAAATATATTTTTTAGATCACCTACCCCATCCTATCCAAAAATTAGTCACAAACAAGATTTGGCTAGTCACGTGGCTTTAAAATGCCTGGAAGCATAGCGGTGGAGGACAAGCGAAGAAAAGACCCTGTATACGATATTTAGTAAATTTATTGGAGACTGAAATACTTGTTCCAATACGTCATTAAACCTTGTTCCTATATAGCAACGTGGTAGAAATATATCTCAGCGACTGCTTGTAGGCCAGCTTGTGGTCATTCAAATCTCTAGGCATAAATGAAGACCCAAAATAACAAAATACTAGTTGATTTACATTCACTGATATACGTTTTTACCATGTTGCAAGGGACAAGGTTTAAAAGCAAATTAAAACAGATCTAAATTCAGGAGAAAGTTTTTCAATTAAATATCGAGAATTTTGTCCAATATTTTTACAACATGTCCATGATTTTGAGATCGCAGTCACACACTTACCAATGCAAACCTTGCCGTCACCAGAGTAGCCATCTTTGCAGTCACAGCCGTACCCACTTGGATGATTCTTACATATGGCGTCTTTATGACAGACATGAGTATTCGTGGCGCACTCGTCTGTGAATAAAAAAGCACGGTTCTAACAATATATACAATAATTTACATGGATTATGTTAGAATTAGATTAACCACACACGCAAACAACACGTGAAAGAAAATATGCTAAATTAAATTATGTAAAATATGCAAAGAAAATACGCAAAATTAAATTATGTAAAATATGCAAAGAAAATATGCAAAATTAAATTAAATTATTATTGTGTGTGCCAGAAAACAACGCCACCCTAGCCATGCTTCGTTAATATTCTTTACAAATTACCTTTTGTATAGCAAGCAATTTCTGAAGAATAATCATTATAATTTTAATGGGGTAGCGGTTTTTTTGATGCACACTGTATATGAAAATAAACACGTGGAAAATTTCAAAATGGGAAGAATCACATGTTTGAAGTCAAGTGAAATTTTCCGAAGGGTAAGAAACTACACCACTACAATTAAACCTTTTGGCGGACAAACGTCATCCTCCGTTAGTTTGCTGATAAATTTTCCTGCAAGACGTGGTGGATTGGAACAATTTATTAAAAGATCATCTGCGATATTTTGCGGAAAGATTTCGTTCTTTAGTTCCCGTATGAACCATTTCATACTACAATTGCAATTGTACGGATTACCAGCGAGAAATCTGTCAAAAAAAATTTGAAATAATTTTAAACAATTTTAAACAGCTTATAGAACAACGACTGTATATATTAAATAACTTAATTTGCGTTATGAGGTGTAAGGTATACGGGTACTATTTGAAGAATATTATTTATTATATGAGAAGCTTGACAAAAGAGCAAATCGTGCAACCATTGTCCACACAGATATTTTTGTTTCCTTTTTGTAGTACTTACCTCCCCACTTTCACCACCATCTCTCCCTTTCCTTCTTCCCTTCTCTCACTCCCCTTTCCTCTCCCTTCCATGCCTGTGCTTCCGACATCCCAGACCTTCGTTCCCATTCCTTCCTTTCGTTTCCTTCCATTCCCTTCTCTTCCTTTTCTCCTGTCTTCCTTTCCTTTTCTCTTCTCTTCTCGTCCTTTCTCTTATTTTCTCTTTTCTTCCCCTCCTTTTCCTTCTTTTTCCTCGCTTTTCTACTTTTCTCTCCTCTTCGCTTCTCTTCTTTTCTCTTTTTCCCTTCCTTTCTTATTTCTTCTTTTTTCTTCTTTTCCCTTTTCTTCGTGCTCTCTTCTTTTCTCTTTTCTTCCTTTCCTTTCTCTTCTATTTTCCTCTCTTTTCTTCTTTTGTCTTCTCCTCTATTCTTTTCTCATTTCTTCTCTTCCTTTCTCTTTTCTTTCCTTCCCTTCTCTTCTTTTTTCTTCTTTTCTCTTTTCTTCTCCTCTCTTCCTTTCTCTTCTTTTCTCGTCTCGTCTCTTCTGTGCTCTTCTCTGCTCTTCACTTCTATTCTTCCCTCATCTTTACTTCACCGCTTTTCTCCTCTCTCCTCTTCTTCTTCTTTCCTTCTTTCTTCCATCCATCCTATCTTCCTCCGTATTTGCAACCTTTCTTCCTTCATCTTATCATCATTTTACACGTCTCTTTTGTCTTCCCTTTATCTTTAATTGTTTTCTCCCACTCTCCTTCCACTGTTTGTTCTCCCGTTTCTTATATTCCTTTATTTAACTCCTTCCTGTCCCTATAGGTTCCTCAGTGACCTATGGAGACTTTAGTACTTTACTCTGGCTAACGCCAGACAATTTTACTCGTCAAGGGAACAGTCCTCGGACAGGAAAGGGTTAAAATTACTTGATTAAAAATTACATGTCGTTGACTTGCGCACGAAATATATCGAATGGAATTGATTCCCAACCAAGACCAGAGCAATCCAATAAACTAATAAATGGCGTCTTCTTGCATTCTTTATAACTATTTATGCCTAAACAAAATGAAAGTCAATTAAAATAAATAAGTACAAGGTTATCCTATTATCTTCGATCAATAAACTATTTATAACACCAATCTCCTTCGATGGATCTATGCCTACGAATAAATTGACTACTCAGAAGACCACAGGAGGACTGAGGTCTAGCACGAGCTATGAGTGGTTGATGGTTACATTTGTAATTAACTTTCTTCGAATTCACGTGACCGCAAGCAAAAGGCCTGGAACTAGCAGCACAATAAAAATCCAGTTTCATACCTTTAATCAGTTGTAACATTTTGTGTCTTTTGTGGAGCTGTTTGAAACTTTGTGTCAGTATTCATTAAAAGAATAAGTATTTCAGTGATCAATTTAAGAACAGAATCTGGAATAGTTCGCGAGATATTAACTAACTTCAATTGGAAATGGATTTCTATTTGACAACTAGTCCCAGCCCACTTTCGTGTTTCCAGATCACCTGGATGACAGCTCTTCAGAGCTCAGGTAAGTTACCAAGAATTCAGTCTTTCCGAGGTTTCTGTAGTAGTCAATTGTAATCACGTGTTTCCAAAGTCCATTGCTGGAAAACCGTGGAGTAAGAGTATTCATTTCATTTTATTTGAAGACTAAATGAAGGTCATTGTCACGTTGTCCTCGATTTAACCTCGTCTATCGATTTCTTTTTCTCCTCTTTCCCGCCTCTCCCAACTCCTCCTCCCACATTCACTCAATCACTCCCTCCCTGCTTCGTCCCTCCTCGATCACTCCAAGAACTACGATTATTAAGTTCAATTGTTTTAGAGCATCGACGAGATATGCCGAACTCTTGTCTTCGTTGAAGCTAAGATACAACTGAGTGTTTAAGATCAGTCCATGCTTTTCAGAGATTAAAAAATAGTTATAACCCTAACCTTTTTTGCTTTTACATAGCCTGAACACATTTAGGTCTTGAACGATCTGATTCTTGTACTTGGCAGGTTCGGCACACTTAATATCTTGTGGGTCGAGTAGCTTGTCCGTCCAGGAGCCTCTGAGAAACCAGTCCATGTTACAATCGCAAACATATGGGTTATGTCCAAGCTTACTATTCAAGGAGAAGAACAACATTTATTAACAACATAATACAATTAATAACATTGTAGTATGGTTCTCAAATAATTATTGAATAGAGTACGATATGAGAATTTTTTGTGACATTCAGTAAAAAAGTAAACGCCCAATGCAAACAATTTTCACACTTTCCATTATTATTGCTGAATATTTGTTTAACGGTATTGAATGAAATGTAGAAAACGCTTATTTATGGTTTTCAATGTTGCTGAAAATTGGCAAGAATTTGTAATGAGGAAGTTGTGACGTGTTCAAACTTTATTAAACAATAGTCAACACCTCTCAGTATATTTGTTTCAATCCCTTATTTATTATAGAAGATGCATCCAGAAACTGTGGTTTAGCTTTTAATAAAATAAACATGTTTTATACCATTTATAATTACAATTTTATTGTAATATATATTGGAAAAATTTGATATATATTCAGTGCTATAATTGTTTTACTGTACTTTTTCATATTGTAATACCTAAACATTGTCCTAATACATGGTTGCCATCATTCCCTTGAAATTAAGAGGACAATGATACGGCACCCATCTTGGTTCTATATTCAATAGAAATTAATGTGATTCTTTTGAATAAGTTCAACCAAGATGCCTGCCGCAACGACTTGTGCAAATCATCTATTAGTTGTTATAGATAAATACATCGACTCATGAGTAAATTTTTTATCTTATCATATCCTAGCTTTGAGCTTTTGTACTTTGGTCAAACCGCTGCCCCCCATAAGTTTGATTTTCGTTAATTGCTCAAAAAACTTTTCTGACTTTACAAGTTTGAGGAGAATGCGTATTTAAGTGGCTCATTACATACCATTTCGACTTCAGACAGGCACAATTTGAGTTTGCTCTCTATACAAGCTTTTATTTTGATTTACAAGAGACCGTTTCAAAAATCATCGACGGATCGGTCTGACTGAGGTTCATTCCTGGTGATGGAGAATGAGGTTAGAACTGTACAAACTCGGACCAGCAAGAAATTTCTTTATGAAAGCACGAATTGTGAAAAGATCGGCCAATGCTATGGTGATAAGCAGGAAGACTGTAGTAAACCGGAAGGGAAATATTGCAAACAGTCCAAGATAACAGCAGAAAACTGGCTCTACGTTCATTCTGGTGTCATGTAATCTATACAGAAGATTTCCTCTTCAGTGTCAGTCAGATTTTTAACCTTTCAAATGTAATCAAGCGCTAGCATCTACACCCACCAAGATACCTCATGCCATATTGGCTCATGTTTTCATCATCCCCAAGGTGGACTTCATTCGGAGTGATCAATTGGCATTCTAACCAACGCGGCTGAAGCATATCAATAGAATGTTAGAAACTTACATATATGTGGCATTCTTAAAGTCAAATGCATCTTTTGGAATAGCTTTGAATCCTTTATGTGTACAGTCGACAACATTTACTAGGAGCTGATATGGTCGTTTTTTCACGATTTTACACTCTTTCCATGACGGCGCTTTGCTTTCTCCAAAGCAGACAGACATTAATCCAAAAAATGACTGAAGAAACAGAAGCCACATTTCTTAATATTGGCTTTAGTTTTCCCACGCTGTCTCTTGGGAGTTCACGTAATTGGAAAAAAAAATCCAGAGTTTGTGTATGTATGACATCATATAAATGAGCTTTATGTCATTTAATTAATGTACATCATCAGCATTCTTCTGGAATAAGCAATTCTGGGGGCTTTCTACGGAAGGGACTGAGGAGAGTGGAGATAAAATATCAATTTGGACCCTGTGGTAAAGAACGCTGCATCACGTTTTAATCCTACCCAACATTTATTCTTCAAGATTCTATCAATGAAACATTGACACATCACGTGATTAAGGGCAAGTTTAAGTTTGTTGGTTAAAAAAATAGACGACCAAAAGGCATCTCCGTCTGTGCTCCACCACCTAACTCCTTCCTTCCTTCCGGTGAGTGAGTGAGTGAGTTCAATGGAGCACGGTCTCTGCAGAGACCCACCAACACCAGTCTACCCAGACATGGGCCCTTAGATTTTGGATGGGTTACATCTTGATACATAGCCGAAAGACAATCAAATTGTCTTCCGTGTGGGAGCCCTCTCCCTTTCTGCAGTAACGCCTCTTTACATGACCAGTTCCTGGACATCAAAATTTTATCACCTGGAGATCAATGGCATGATTGTATGTGAGAATTTACGGGTAATGGTCAATGGTTTGGAACAACAATAATCCAAGTTAGTTTGGAAGAAAAATTCAACCAAGGTTTGAGAAAGCATTTAAAAGCACTAACGCAGCTCATGGATACTTGCCTGTAGTAGTGAGGCATAGATTCACTGGATAATAAAAAGTATTTAAAGAATAAAGACTAGGTTCCAGGAAAGACTGCGTTCCAGGTAACAAGCTCGAGCTATGATTGGTTGCTGTTTGAATTTGTAAACTTTAATCTAATGACTGCTTTTGTGGGTTACACACAAGTCGCAACCCAGTCTTTCCAATTGTTTTTGGAGTGGTCTATTAAAAAATCTTAATTTGGCCAACTGTGCGAGACACGGATTAACCACACGAGAATTGCATAAACCACATGTGAACCACATGTGAACCCAATGATACATTTCTACAAAGAAGTAATCAAATGAAGAAATAAACCATATATTTGTGCAGCTGTGTTGGATATGCCGTAGAGTCGACCTTTCCGTTGTACTCTTGACTTCATGGAGTGGCTTTCTATGTAGATAGAAGGAAGAAATTGGTTAAGAGATTCCACTAGGAGAGTGTTTTCACTAGCGCTCGGCAATTTATTTCCTAATCAGTCCCACTCTGTAATATTAAACACGTTTCACTCTCTGAAGAAGACCCTTTGCTCGAAACGTCTGAATTTCCCTACGTATATTCGGCAGTCTACCAACTTTTTAACTTCCTCCACTTTATAACTATTAACTGTAAGGCTGAAAATTCTACATAACTTTACACATGTGACAACAGACGAAAAAAGTAAAATTTATTTCAATTTCAGATGTGACTTTTCATATTTTTAAATTTCTTACTTGTTTATTTTCACATATAATTTAATTTCTTGCAAGTTGCACATGTCATTCACGTGTGAAACTACTTCACATGACCCAGTTTTGAATGTAAAATCTTGGATAGTGAATATTCATATGAGACAGTTGTTTCGTACAAATGACTGGTTTTAAAGTTCACAGTCTATTGACTATGACTACTGTTGTGGTATTTAGGAATTTAGTGTGTATAATAACTCTAATTAGTGATCATCTCGTTACGATTTGTAGTGCTCATTATACCGTGTGAAGATGTTGTTTTTGTTGTGTTTATTTTCACTCTTTGTTCAATATATAAGATAAAACGTTTTTAAAAAGCTGGCTGCAATAATTTTTGTATTGCAGTGAGCTAGCTGCAATAATTTTTATATTGCAGTGAGCTAGC
>JBAHVQ010173970.1:0-17928 GCA_036872915.1 Nanipora kamurai
TAGCCATGTTTTCAAACTATTTTTCAAGTTGGAGTGATTTTAACTTAGTAAATTGAGGAAAAAGTTTATGTAAATCAGGACGATATCTCTTACCGATTTAAAGATATTGATTAAACATTCATTTCTTTTGAATTTTCCTCCTGAATTATTAATGAGTTTGATAAGGGGGAAATAGAGACTCCCATAGTTGACCACCTCTGAAGTACAGTCAGATGTGAGCCCACATTGCTATGTCTAATCAACAGCGGTAATTTTTGTAAAAGTGTGTGCAACGAGAGTTTACTTGCCGTTGTTGTGAAAACGTTGTCATCAAAACTCTGATTTTATCATTTCTTTGTAGAATTGTTCATTTACGTTTGCATAGCATGTGCAAAGAATATCACAAGAAATCTTTGTTGACACACATGTTTATCAAATGGCGACAGGTCCTGAGAATGAAGCGGTCTCTGGCTTTTTGGAGAAAAAATCAATTGCGGTATGCTACCACCTAACATTACGTACAATTCATGTCTCTGTTTTATGGGGTGAGAAGTTGAAAACGGAAAGCGACCGACCATGGAGAGGGTTACGCTCTTTCCATTGTGAAAGGTTCCTTGAGAAAAGATGCAAGAAGCGGATAGAATGAGGCAGGGATGACGACCCGATTTATCGAAAAATGATAGACAACCGCCGATTACTGGCTTTTTCTGTGCGTTGACGTGTCAAAAATAATTGTTATTTTTGTGGAATAGAACACTATTTTGAGAGATAAGGACTGATGATTATAATCGTAATCTTTTAATATTTTATTCTAAGCAGACACAATGGAAACTATCTCCATCTGCGTCACATTTCTTTTTTCTCTTTGCTTTTGAAAATGTCAAAGATTTCGCTCAACATGTATACTCTCACTTACCTTAAAAAGGACCTGATACTGTAATTATTTGATGCTAAATTTTATACCGAGATAACTTGTTTTTATGTGTTCTGGTAGACGAGCAATCAAACTGTGGAAACTGAGACACATGAGAAAAAAGATTCACAAACACCTCTGCAAAGCCCTAGCTAGACAGGTAAAGCCTATCTGTGTTCGATAAATTCACAATTAACCTACACTGCTGAAGTCAACCGATAGTTGACTTGAGCTGGATTTGAACTCGCCCCTTCGGAAATCCGGTCCGCCGCTCCTACCTGTTGAGCTATCGAGCCTTCAGGGATTGGAGGTGAGTTATTATCCAACTTAAATGCACGAGACATTCTGGCGACAACTTAATGCTATCCATTGGGATGGATGTGCAGTGTTTCAATTCTATTTCAGTATGAGTTCAAATCCGCTCGAGTCAACTTTCTCAGTTGACTTCATCAGTGTAGGATGATTATGAAACTATCCGTGTTCTTTGTGCCGTATTTGATGTACCAAAATTATACTAATGTGAACTACATTCTTTATTAGGCACGGAAAAGAAGATTCTTTGAAAAATGGAGTCGTTTCGTTGAAATGCAAAAACGAACGCGATTTGCCTTTGTGAACTTGATGGGAGATTTTTATATCCGAATTTTGTTCAACTGTTGGCGAAGTGAGGCAACAATGGGAGCCACGAGGAGGTAAGGAATGAAAGGGGCGGCTAAATAAAAAAATCCCAGATAAGCAGTTCTGGAGACTTGCGCAGGAAATTAAAAGAATACGCGAGAGCCGTGATCAAAAGACTAAGAGACAGTCGAATGTTTCCTCAATTTCCCTCGAATGTCGGTATGAGCACTCGTATTAGGGTTGTTCATACGACAAAAATAAAACGTGGCTTAACTCTTTCCTGACCGAGGACTTTCCCCTTGACGAGTAAAATTGTCTGGCGTTACCCAGAGTTAAATACTAAAGTCTCCATAGGTCGCTGAGGACCACTACGGACAGGAAGGAGTTAAAGTGTCTATGACATGAAAATTAAGTTTATTTTTAAGTTTGTCTATTTGAAAGAACTCTTGAAATTATAGCGTAAAGTCTTTTACCCATTTTCCATATCTCACTTCGTTCTAGAGATATTAAGATATATTTGATATGTAAATAATACCTTGGATACGTCACGGTGCATAATGAATTATTAAAAGATCACCCATATCTTGAAATTATTTCATAAAATCACAAGAACTTTGTCCATTTAGTGTCATGTGGCAAGTAGACTCAGATTCACAGTTCCGTGTTTGACATTGTTCAGTAATTTTAACAATCCAATTACAACTCAATTACAACTAAATTAATTTTACAACAACTCAAATACAGTTGACGTATGCAGGGTGTTATTTGTATACCAAATAAATCTTAATATCTCAAGAACGAACTGGGATATGGAAATAACGTAAAAGACTTTGCGTTATAATTCCAAGAGTTCTTTCATATAGGTGAACTTAATGACAAACTTAATTTTCATGTCGTAGACACTTTAGTGCGCGAAAAAGATGGTATATATTAATTTTACAACAATGATATCCACTGCTCAGGTAAGCTAGCTGTGTCCAAAACAACAACAAGTGGTGTCCAATAAATGGACCAGTTCACGTCTTCAGTAGGGCGTCCCTTTTTTTCTCCTATATAGTAAGCAGTTTACGTCTTATATGAGGGGGGTTGTATTTCTACAGTACAAGTGCCGCTTGGCCCTTTCATTAGAAAATTTAGATATGAGAAAATACTAAATTTTCGAGTTTTCTAGAAAATCTCTCAAGAAATATCAGCGTAAGAAAAATACGAGAGTCGTTCAACAAGGCTGGGAATTTTGGAAATTTCAAATGGCAATTATAGCACTTAGAAGACGTTGCAAGAATAGAAGGTCATTGCGCTGTGTTAGGTAAGGTCGCCGTTCGAGCACCAGTTGGTCATATCTCTCCGGCATTGTGCGTGTGTGTTTGTGTGTGTATTTAAGATATAACGAAAGATTTTGTTTTACCTCACCACCTAGGAACTGCTGTGAAGTATGGAGACTAAAGGTTAAAAAGTTAAAACTTAGTACCATGCTGGATCAAAAACGTTCCATTTGGGAGCTTCTCTTAATAAAACGTAAGTAATAAAAGTTTATTTGACGCAACCAGAAAAGAAGGCAGCTGTACATCTGACCATAATACTTTGTAAATGTAAATAAGCTTTAACAACAAAACTGGTACTGACGCTGAGCTGAGCTTCAAGACCCGGTTGCTCAAATGACAATTAGGTTAATCCAGGATTAGTGAAAACGTTGTACATAACTACTCCTAACGTAGGAAAGAATGTTTAAAATTTTCTGTTCAGATTCAAATGTAGAACTTTCTGGTAAAAAATTTTGAACTAAAATCACAGAGCAAAACATGCCAAACAAAAGAACCGATTAAATTTTAACCCATGTTTAGCGGTAATCGTCCTTTCAACAACCGGGCCCTGGATGATTATATCTTCTGTGGTGTAGACCAGCTTCAAGTGTTTGTCTTCGTTTCAGGATTTTTCCGAATGTGGAGAAGCGACCTGGAGAAGGTGAAAGTTGATCATGCGCGAGCACTGTACGTGGCGAATATTTTGAGGAAGAACTCTGTTGCCCGGATTTTCCATGCGTGGCGTGTGGTAAATCAGGAAGAGTGTATCATTGAATCGTTGGTGAAACGGCGCGAACGAAAAGAAATGGCAAAGTAAGTCATAGGTGGCGTGCATTTGCTAACTTTCGTTTCATGAAATCGTATTACATATTTACATGAAGAAATGGCAAAGTAAGTCATAGGCGGCGTGCATTTACTAATTTCCGTTTCATGAAATCGTGTTACATATTTACATGTATGTATATGAATACTGGAACGATGACTTTAAGTTAACAAGTGGAACCAGCGATGACATGGTCGCCCTATTGGCTATTCAATCAACTGGCTAGTCCTTACTCCAAAGACCCTGTGTAAAAATGGCTGCCAATTGAATATCTTTTAACGTGCATTGAAATTAGCCTGTCCAGCCTCATTCTTATGTTAAAATTCTACTGAATTTTCAACACAGAAATGCACAAAAAGAATATTAAATCTACGTTCATTTTTGCATATGGTCTATACCACCAGCGCAAATTATTATTACAAAAACAGTGTAATCACATGTGACCCCATGTGTACCATATGTCAAGAGCATATGGAATTTTTGTAAAGGGCCGGACGGCAACTACGACTTCCATGGATCGTGGGAAAGTGTCGTGAGCACACGGATTTTCTGGGCATGTATGCAGCGCAAAAATTAACAAAAATCGTAATCGAATCCGTATTTGTCGCCGTTAAATATCTGCAGTGCTTTCTGGCTTACCTTGTTTTGTTTTTCTTCCATAGAGTTTATGATGCTTGGCACCATTACCTATTTAGAATCAAGTATGTCAGAAAACGTCGATTGTCGAGAATTGAAGTCATGAAAAGTAACGCATTTGTAATCTGGAGGTGAGAATGACCAAATAATGACATATGAAGTAGGACACAGAATGGAAAGGAAAGCAAAAGAAATTGAGAATAAGAGAAAAACTAGGAAAAGAGGGATGATAAAACAAGCGTTTGTTAAGTATAGTTGGGTTTGGTACCATATCGATACAGGTACATGTCTAGTAGTTATGTAACCTTTGATTAAGTATAGACGGTGCGAGAGTCAGTTACGTAGAACCGTGCGTGCTGAGACGTAAATTGCCTATCTAAAGATAGCACGTTTATGCTTGGAGGTGTAATTATGGTGGCTTTTTTATGTTTTCGTATATTTAGACAAAAATGTTGGTTCATTACCAAAGAACGAGAAGCAAGCCAAGCACTGCTTTATTCAAAGCTACAAAGACATTTTCTAGCTTGGATGGGTTGGTATCGCGCTTCTATTACTAGTATTCTATAAGAATAAGATTAATTGATTAATTGGTCGATCGATTGAATTGTTTTAGTTGAATAACGGGTTGATTAATCCATCGATTGATTGATTAACTTACTGACTAATTGACTGCATGGTTGATTGATTGATTGTGCGATTGATCAATTGGTTGGTTCATTGATTGATACATTGACTGATTGACTGCTCGATTTCTAGAATACATTAACGATGTACGTCTTACAGAAAGAATGCGTGAAAAAAAGGCTGCAGGCTTGATGCGAACTTTTATTCGCACCTGGAAACAAAATGCGGAAAAGAAAGTGGAGTCAAGAGAAAGAGAAATAGGAGAACGGGTTAGGAAACTTGAATTTCTACCTTAAAAAAGAAACTCTAAGGTTCCCATTCTCTTTAGATTTCTTTGGCCTCTTTTACTATCTGCTTCTAGCAGTAACTTTTTTTTTCTTCCAACCTTTCTTCCCTTCACCTCCTCCTCTCTAGTTCCTTGTTTCCTCTATGTCTGCTTTCTCTTGTTTTACCTAATGTATTTGATATATTTTATTTTTTCCTTCATTTCCTTTGATTTCCTTTTTTCTTTCCTTTCTCGTGTTTCAGGCATACCGTCGCATTCTGCTGGTGTCGTTCTTCGGCTCGTGGCAACGAAAGACTAGTGAACAAAGTCGAAGAATACGGATAATGGAGGGAGAAGCTGACAACAAGCTCAAACGATTTATTGTGGAGAAATCGTTGAAAAGATGGATAAGGCAATACACGATTGAAAACAATACCAGGTATGGAAAATGGCCTTTCAACTCCTTGGATAAAGAGAAAGTTACTTACCATCGTCAATGTTAAACCCGAGATTTTGATAGAACATTTCTTGAAGGTCAGTCAGTGATGTAGTGAGATCAACAAAGGAACTTAGTTTGTAGTTTGCAGAAAATTCAAAATCCTCTTTTGCGATGATACTTCCTTTGACATAGTGTGTTCATTCCAAGCTTTTACCCAGGATTTCAAAACTGATCGTCCAAAATTCCAATGCATGGGCGTAGCATGACCACAAGAAGTTTTTGTGGGCACGGCAGACGGACTCGTCCATGTTTTGTTCGTTACTCATGACATGTTTTTCTCGCCCCGTGCGACACATTATCGGTTTCTGTAATCTGTGATACAAATATGTTAAACCGATCATTCAAGTTCCAGTCAGTTGTCAAACCTTTGTGTTCTTCTAAGAAATCTACAAACATTACGAGGGGAGAAACCGGTAAGTTGTTTGAGAAAAATATTTCTTAGGCCATCCAAGCCGTCCAAATAAAAAGTGACCGTCGAAACATCTGATTTTTCAAAAATGGCCGTCCATAGTACGGCTCGACGACCGCCTGGCTAAAAGCTTGGTACGTGCCGGTGGAAATACCGTAATACCAATTTAAGTAATCCTACTCTCAAAGATAACGGACTTCTCATATAAAAACTGTGCATTCTCAAGCAAAAGTTTATTTGGATTTTTTTATTTCTTTCTCAACTTAATGATACCAATAGTAATAACGGATTGCAAACCAACGAGATTCTTCCTGATCAGGTAGTCAAACATTACTGGACAGTTCTATATTTTGTCTTTCTTGTTTCTGTAGGGAGCATTTGGCGCTCAAGAGGACAGACCAATTGAGAAATATTTTTTTGAGTTGGAAAGATTTTGCGAACGACGAATTTGAGCGACAACTTCACGATTTTGCCACAAACCTTGCTCTAGACTTATCTGCTGGCTCTACCTTCCTGTCTCCTTCCTCTGGATACCAAACCTCTTTAAAGAATTCCGCAACATCTTTTCAGTTCTTGCCAGGGGATGAAGAGGTACTTTGATGAAAGCTTCGGTCTAATTTTTTTTTATTTCACGAATAAAAAGCATAGAATTACACGTGTATTAAATGATCCATTCATCCAGACATTTTGCACTGCAAGTCATCGCTGATGACGACTGGTCGTCGAAAATATTTTGACCTGGAAATACATTGTAAAAGGAGTTTATGGATAAAGATGGTTCATTGCAGATTTTACAGCTAAATTATTTCAAGTGTGTTTACAAGTTAAAATTAGTAAGATCTTCATTTATGGGCATTTCCATCTTTAAAATGATTATAAGTTCGGAGCTTAATATATCTAGCTGTAGAAGAAGAGTCATAAACACAAGATACTTGTGCAATTTTTTTTAGTATTTCCATGGTAACAATAGCCTAACTTATGATAAAAAATTCTAACGTTTCGAGCTATGGTTCTTCGTCAGAGAGTGAAACGAGTTCTAGTTTAGTTCGTTTCACTTTCTGACGAAGGGCCATAGCTCGAAATGTTAGAATTCTTTATGATAAATTTGGCAGTCTACCAACCTTTTAACTTTCTGTGTTGTTTTATACTGCCTACGAAGCATCCTATTTTTATATCACTTTCGAAAAATTTCACATTTGTACTGTCGCGGACGGTGCTGTCGTGATAAAATGATGATTCGACAAGATCGCTATGTACGCATGCAAGCCAGGCTATAGTTAGTTACCAGTCCACTACCAAAAACTACCCTAGAGAGCCACCTTCAGGCTGAGCACTATGAAGTTTATAAAGTTGATGTGAAGTGTTACCTTGAAATAACTTTTATACCCAACTCTTTCAAGGTTCTCACTCCAGTTTCCGCGCCCCATTCTCGACCAGTAACGCCAACCAGATGCCTTAACAACACTCAGGATAAATTCCACGTCAGACCCGTTGGCAATCTACCCATTTACCGTCCAGTTACCATGGACAGACAACAGTCGTTCCCAGGATATCAAACTCCCCCTTCCACAACTGGATCCCCACCTGGCCGCTGCTGTTCTCCACTGATCAGACAACGAAGTCTTGATCAAATATCTCAATTCGGAACGTCGCCGCAGCGATCCAGTGATGGCGATGACGGAGTACAGTCTTCTGGGGTTCACTCCGCCGGGGAGGAAAGTGATCAGGTTTTTTAACAGTGACTGCCTTTGTAAAGTCAATTAATATATGTTTAATGTTAAAATCCTGGTTTATGACATTGTTGGGAGGTTGGACACCCCCTTGCCAACGATGTAGTCAATCTGAAAAGTTATATTACGTGTATTCACGAATCTTTCCATCGAAAGATTTTTTTGGCTTTCTAACCAACTTCCTCGGACTTTAACGAGTTAATTCATTGACACATGTTGGAAACTCTTCGGTATTTATTCAATTGGATTTCTTGTGTTTAAATGTACAGCCGACGTCTCATCTGTACCATGAAATAAAGTCTTCAACCAAACCAAGACGTCAACCTAAGGAACTCGATACTGACTTTAAAATCTACCATGTCGACCTAAATTACTACGTCTTTTGAAGAAGAGGATTTTTCATTTGTAGCAAAGAGAATGAATGATTATTGATCATCAGAATACAAGCGCCATGTATTATTTTTCTCCATATATTGTTTCATTGCAGGATGACCGAACTTCCATCCACATCACCGAGTCGCTTTTCTCGTTCCAAACCACCAGTGATGGTACACCGCGCGACCGTGAACTCCTAGTTACTGATACAATTCTCCACTGGCGATCGCTGCCTCTTAGTGTGGCGTTTCGTTCGTGGTTTAAATACACGCAACATATGAAGCTGGTTGCAACGTTATTTGGCAACTGTGTTGTTAGGAACAGGGAAAGAATGTTGACTAAAATGCTTGGCAAATGGAGGCGGTGGCTTTTTGTTACTGTGTTAGCACGGCAACATTGGGTACGAATAATTAGAGTTTATTATAATAAATCATAATCATGACCAAGAAGTAGTCGTTGGTAAATTGTCAACAGTTTTTGTTGCTTACTTTGTCTTCATACAGCTGCTGTCTAACGCTTCTGTGTGTTAGGTGGATGTAACTGCAGTGTTTGTTGTTGTTGCGAGGGTTATTGTTCTTATGGCTTTTACTTGTTCTTTCTGTTGTTGTTTTTGTTGTTGTTACTGCTGTGGCTGCTGTTGTTGTTGGAGCTGCTGTTTCTGCAGTTGTTGCTGTAGTTGTTGCCATCGTTGTTGCAGTATTTGTCCTTTACCGGGCACTGTTGGCAAATGGCAACATATTAACTTTACTCTGGCTAACGCCAAACGTTTTTACTCGCCAAGGGGAGACCTCCTGAAAACCTGCCCGGTAAAGGATTGAGGCTGTTGTTATTTTTCATACTGTTGTGGCAGCTGCTGTTATGGATGTTGTCATTGCTATGGTCGCGATTGTTGTCGTGATTTATCGTCGCTGTCGTGTTCTTTGTTGTTCCCTTGTTATTCTTATAATTATTGCCGTTATAAAATTGTGATAGTTATGTCTCTAAGTTTTGTTCTCACAGTTGCTATTTTTTTCTGTTGTTGCGTTTTTTTTTTTGCATGCATGTCTTGACCGTACTTCGTTTATTTTTGCTAATGTCGATATTGCTGTAATTTTGCTTTAATTTTTCAAGTTCATGCACATAAGAACGAAGTACCTACATGCGTGGGCTAAATATCGAAGACTACAAATACTGAACGCACAACGTAAAGACGAGGCTGAAATGTTTTCAAAGAGGTTCTTGAAGAAGAGATATTTCATCAAATGGAAGAACAAGGTGTGTTTGAGTGTGAGGGTTTGTTGCCTGGTGAGCTCTCTAAAAACGACCAAGTAACTGCTCAGGGGCGATTAGAGGAAAGCAGACTGGGAGATAAGAAAGTCAGTGATGGGTACAGAAAGCAGTTAGGTGGGCAGTCAGGAGGGGCAAGGGAGAGAGGACGGCAGGAACGAGTGAAGTAAACGAGGACTGGGGGAGTTAGAAAAGGGAGGAAGGAAGGAATTAAAGAAGGGACCAAGGTAAACGGCAAGGAAGGCAGTGAATAAGAGATGCGAACAAGTTGGAGAGCTGGGAAGGAAGATCGGAATAAAGCAAGAACAGAAGCGGAGAAGTTTAAGTGTGTCTACAGTTTCAGTCACTAGTGCCACCTAAAGGTGGTGAGGTAGCATTAGGGTTAGCCTTAGCCTGTTATAGTTAGGTTTAGGAATAGGGTTTGGAGTTTAAGGTTAGGAATAGGGTGAGAGTTTGGTGAGAGTTTTAGTTCAGTTTCGGGTTAAAGTTAGAGTTTCGTAAAGAATTAGTTGAGCCTAACCCCGAACTAAAACCCTAACTCTAATCTTAATTGTAATTAGGGAACGCCGGCTCTGAATAGAAGATTGCAGTTGAACCATTTTTTTTTTCAGTGGACGTTATATAGTGATCTCGTTCTGTGTGGTCTACACGAAGGAGCCAAAGCTTCTGGCATTAGATTTTGCATGCAGTGTACGTTGTACAGAAGTATGCTGTGGATGAAAAGCTTCAAATATATGATAAATACTTATTTTTTATTTTAATATTGGTAGAAAACCACCAAATGTCATCTACAAAGCATTGTGGTGCGATGGCAAAAAGACGCTGTAGGTAAGTGGTAACCTTCGTTATTGTGTTAGTCGGGTCACACACGAGACGAAGTGTCTTTTCGAATATCCAGAAATCGAGAAGGGTTCCTCAAATGGCTCTGCATTTTATGAGGAAACGGAGGAGAAAATGGGCATGAATTTTATGCTAAATTTGATTAAAAGAGAGTTTCACAACTTATTCATCGTGCAAAAATATCCTTGCTGCAGTAACCAATCGATTTGGAGCGTACGAGTTTTCTTAATCTCATTCTACATGAACTAAGATTTTCTTTTTATGAATGAAACAGTGTGAAAAAGTCTTCTCGCGTTCCTGATTAGACGAAACGCTTTTCACACGCATGAAAAAGTTTCGCCTTTCTGATTGGGTGGGGAATTTTGAAAAGATGCTCTCGCCCAACCAAATAAACTTACCCATACTGTTTCCAGACTTTGGATGTAGTGGCGTGCCTTCGTTTGCCAATATAATTCTAGAAGTGTCAATGTTTTGCTTTTCTAGTTACTGGTACAGAAAAATTTGTAATTGACCGATTCCAGCAAAAAAACCAAGCAAACTGTCTCCGCCGAACATTTCTTCACTGGAAGAAAACAACACGGCATTTTCAACAAGCCACACAATTCTGCGAGGCTCTTTCCGTGCGAAGGTGAGAATTAATGGTTGTAATATCTCATATGGGTCTTGCAAGTAATCTATTCTACAGTATGTTCTTTTTTCTTCATTAGGTGTCTAGATTATTGGAAAGGTGTTGTTTGTTATCGAGCTGAGCTTAAGAGAAAAGTAAACCGATTTAGAAACCATAATCTCATGTCCAAGGTTTGTTTTGATTAATTTTTACTCTTAATTTGCTTACTTGATTTATGAAACGTCTATTCCCAAAAGCTCTCGTGTTTGTTTTTTTCTTCTCAGACATTTAAGGAATGGCGTTCACGTTATGAAGATAATCAAACAGCTAAAATAATTCTCGAGGTACTGATTAATGACATATTCTCACACGATGTGGTACCTTTTAGCTGAAGATTGGTGTTTGGGTGTGGATTGGACGTTTCTACTTGTACTATATTTATAAGTAATACCATCACACGAGGGAATTAAATTAGAAATTAGAATGATTATTTACCTGCCATGTCATGGTAAGACAGGGAAACAGAGGTGAGGTAGTTATATCTCAGTATGATTGTTTGATTGTCAGGTCTCCGAGGAAAGGAAGGTCGGGAAGACTTTTAAGGCTTGGCACGCATGGGCCTCGGGTATGTGCTGTCTGGAAAGTTCTGTATGAGTTATTATGATATATGATGTGATATGATGTGATACGTAATATAATATAAGTTAGAGTTAGTCACCTCAAACATCGGCTCTTAGGCTGATTTATGCTGTATTTAGTGAGATGTTACCTAAAGTCTCTTTGCTTTTAAGCCTCAAATCAACGTAGAAAAGCCTGCCTATCATATCGTAGTACACAAGAACGCAGCAAGTTGAAAGCGAAGTTCATATTTTGGCTAACCGAGTCCAAGAAACGTACGGCAGTGAAAGAACGATACGAGAAATCTCTGCTTAGAAGGTAAGCTGGGTGTGAGATCACACAAATGAAATTAACCCTCTTGCTTGCATCCCCTTTGTCGTTTCATTCCATAACTGGAGTTGGGCTCTTATCGTTTTATCCAACGTCTTCTGTTTTTCTCCCAGGATTTTAAAAGCTTGGAGATACGTACTATTGATAAAAGCCAGTGACAGTAGCTCCATTCAGGATTTCCAGAAAATTGTTCAGAGAAACACGGTATGTATTTTGGTCTACCTTCAGTTATCTAAGCAGATATATTACCCGCGTATTGAGTTGAGTAGTAAGTACAAACATCAACTATAAATCATGTCAGTAGAACAATTTATGAATAGACACTGCTACGCTATGGTTTATAAGTCATTAAATAATTTATTATGAGAGGATTTTACTAATTACTTTCAGTTATTACACTGTGCGTCGAAACTTCAGTATTTCTGCTGCCATGTTCCAGCAGTTTCCCAACCCTTTTGGTTTTCATACAAGTCGTTCAAAACTGCCGACGCAGCACTTTACTTTTATATCACTGTTTAGAAATTCTGTATACTTATGTATTTTCTCGTTATTAGCTACAAATAGCGTTTGCCTTTTGGCGTAAAAGAGCTCAGCAGAATCAGCTGCTTTCTGAGTATTTAAAACAGCAAGCGAAACGAAAAGTGGCAACCGGCTTTGAACTTTGGAGAAAACGAAAGAGAATGTCCATAGCAAAAGCCCGCAGCTCTGAACGTTTGATGAAAAAGGTAAAACTGTTCAGATCGAAATTGCATATGGTCCTCAAGCTTGTTGACTCAGGAAATTTATCTGAGCCCCTGACAAGTCATGTAGTTCACATTAAATTTAATGTGGACTATATGAATTGTCCTGACTGCAGTTAGCAGTACACATGTCAGCTATGAACCATTACAAATAGTAACCTTCGCTCTTCCATCTGAGTCCATGTAGCTCAATGGTTAGAGCATCTCACTGACGATCAGAAGGTTAGGGGTTCGATTCCCGTCAGGGACTCAGATTTTCTGAGTTAACAAGCTTCAGGACCATGCGCAATTTTGATCTATATACACCAAGCTACGACGTGCCGCACAACATCGGCCAATGTACAAAAAGTAAAACTGTTTTTTCATTTATCTATCTATCTATCTATCTATCTATCTATCTATCTATCTATCTATCTATCTATCTATCTATCTGTTTGTTTGTTTGTTTGTTTGTTTGTTTATTTATTTATCTATTTATTTCTTCTGTGTTTTACCTGACGTACACTGTCTACTCAACACCACTTGGGTGATTAACAAGTGCGAAATTAATGTACTTTTCTGTGGTGTTCTTAATAGATGTTCAGCAATTGGTGTAGAGAAATTTTCAAACGAAGAATGGTAGGTATAGCTTATTCATTGTTAAATCCAATTTTTGAATCGAGAAAGAGAAAAGCAACTGATTGCTTAATGTGCTTGCATGGGAAAAAAACAAACACTCAAAAACTGGCACGTATATGATTCATTCAATTTTGCCGAACTATTGCATTCTTCTCTTATTTAGGATCGCTATTTACTGTGTTTGCTTAATGACAATTAATAATTATAATATTTGGTAATCGAACATCCTTCTTAACAATTTTGGAAAATTATTCTTCTCAAAATGAAATAGTAAACAGTTTTTGTAAGCTTTAGCGTTTATGGGTTATTTCAAGTTTACCAGCTAAGTTTATGTTCGTATTTTTTTTACAGGCCCGTCAACATTTTAAATCATGGCACGCCATCGCTGAAGGTTTGTTTGGATGATTTTTGAAGTTGCTCTGGAGCTCCCCGCGTGCGTTTGGTAAAACAGTTCTCTGTCGAGTTTCTTTGTGTTTTTTTTATTATCTAAATTTTAAAGGGGGATAAAAGAATGTTTAGAGATGTTAAATGTATTAAATTTGGTTTTGCAGTCGAGAAATAACGTTTTCATTCTCGTATTTACTACTTTAGGAAGCCATCATTTTAAAGTTTGTTTTGACGGTTCACCTCATAGAGATCATATATAAACTAGAGAAGGCATGGAGGCTGAAAATTGGTAACAAGTTGAACATCCGCCCCTTTGAGTAAATTGGGGCCAGTCGATTGTCTCCAGGCCCTTTACCGTCTGTTCCACAGTTCACGTTTGTGAGTTTACTCATAATTCTCGTTCACGAATTTACTCAAAATATCATTTAATTTGTAAAGAAATGTCACGTTCACCGTAATTAAGAACGGTTCATATATTGAGAAGAAAATCCCAATTATTTCCTTACTTGTTTTGAACTCTTTTTATATAAAAAAGAAAAAACAACAGGCAAAAGTGAAGTGGTTTCGCCCCTAATTTATCCAAGATGGCGGCCTTTCAATCGGTTACCTGCGGTTGAGGAACATTTGGGCACAATGCCCTCTCTAGTTAACATCCAAGTATATTGTTAGAAGTGGCTTGATCCTTTTACTTTTATCTTAAACGTTCTTTATATGAAAGACGTTTCAACTTCTGCTGAACCGAAAATCTGAAATTGCGTTGCTAGCACAAGAAAAAATCGATGCGTTTATCGGCGGCTTTAAGGCTCAAGTACTCTTGGTGAAATTAAGATGCTTCTATATGCTTCCCTTAAAAAGCTTCGAAAGAATATCTAGTACGTTAACGTTGCTTTTAATCCTACAACAAGATTTCCCAGAATCGACATCTCGGATCTTTTTTGAAACCCTGATTTAGACTAGTTAATGCAACCCCTACTTCTTTTTATTTTAATTATTTTTTTCAGGGAACAAGGAACTAAATCAAGTTGCTGACAGCGTTGTTCACGACTCAGAAAAAAAGCTGTTGATTATGAAGTTTAATTT
Source organism: Nanipora kamurai (assembly GCA_036872915.1). NCBI lineage: Eukaryota > Metazoa > Cnidaria > Anthozoa > Scleralcyonacea > Helioporidae > Nanipora > Nanipora kamurai. Next base: position 14,659 of record JBAHVQ010173970.1, read on the forward strand.
TTGGAAGAATGCTACGCGCAATATCCGAGTAGCCAGATACCATAACAGCACTAAATTAGCTCGAAGGTACAAATGAGAACTGTTGGTCATGGCTATATCCAATCTTTACTGTTAATCATATTTTTATCACTAGTCAACGAGAGAACTACCGTCAGAAGAGAGTAAAAAATTCTCATTAAAAAGTGAATAGAAAAATAAAAAAAGTGCTTTACAATTCCGTTCTCTGTATACATATACATGTACTTACACGCGTTATTTCCCCGCTCCGCTTGTACATCCCTAGCTTCAAGAGCTTCAATCGATATTCTTATTCCCAGGCCGAATAACTTCGGTCAATTAACTAGTGTATTATGCTCTAGTATGTTATATCTCTCTTATAACTACTTTCCACTTGTATTTTTGTTAGGTTTTTTATCGAATGGCTGCATTTCACCTGTACCCAGAAGGCGCTTTCATCGAATCTTAAAGCGTTTCAACTGTCACACCAAAAAAACAACTTGGGCTTGCTGCGAAAATACATGAAGATCTGGAAGTTGAAATCCGCTTCCTTAGCACAAGCTGAAAATCTAGTAAGTGAAAACTGTTCAACAGATTGCTGCCAAAGTTTTGCTTGAGTGAAAACTGGCACAAGTTAGCATCATCCATAGAACAAACCTTACCTTTAGGAATGATTCTTATTAATATGCTGCTCTAATAATTTGCAGCATAAGGACAAAATTTCATCAAAATATTGGAAGGTTTGGCGACATAATTTTGTGCGGCGAAGGGTCTCGTCAGCAATGGTGGAACATGACAACAAAAAGACTTTGGCTAAGGTATGATACTTCATCATCTTTTTGCTGTGCATGTTTTCTTTAACTCGATTCGATCCGCAACCAACTCTTGACATTTCAAGGAATATTTGGCATTAACACTCATTTACACTCGGTAATATATACATTATTCTGACACTCGAAAATTTCCTTCACCACATACTAATACCATTTCATGTTGCCAAGTGTAAATGCCAAATATTCCTTGATTATACCCTTCACTTCACCTGCGTTACCATCCACATACATACAGAATTCGTGACTAGACTCTCGGCAACGTCCTTCGTAGCTCCATACTGAGCACGCACTAGATTCGCAGGGTCGCTGGTTCTATTCTCAGCCGGAGGCCCTAGAGATACAATTTTTCTTAACTGGTCCGGGTTGTGCCTTTAAATATATATCATTCTGACACTCGAACATTAGTTTTACCAAATATTAACATCATTTCTTAGTATTTCACTCTGACTAACGCCAGACGATTTTGCTCGTCAAGGGGAGACGTCTCGGACACGAGGGGTATAGACAAACGTGGTGCGGGGTTTCCCTTGCGAAAATCAGTTCCCGCATGACTTCACACGTGAAAATCTTTAACATGTGGTTTTTCACATTTTGAAATTTTTCACGTTTATTTTCACATGATTTAATTTCACATGTACACAGGTCTTTCACATGTGGCTTACAGGTGGTTACATGTGGATCGAAAGTGAAACAACTTCACATGTGCAAATTTCACTTGTGAAATTCGGCAACTAGAATTTTTGCAACGGTTTTGCTTGTAGGATTATAATGAATCATCATTGTACGGCAAGTAGACCGGTTTGTCTTCATTTGTGGTTAGTTAATCCAACGGCGGTGGTCGTACAAATAAAGTGGTGAAACCACCTGTAATATAATTGTAGTAGTATGTAGATTAACCTTAATTTTGATTTCACGAAAGATGTCATGGAGTAAGCTTCGGCAAATTCGCCTATAAATTTTCTTTCAGATATTTATTTCCTGGTACAACGTCACTGCATCTCACACCAGTCTATCAAAAGAAGTTAAAAGCTTTCGTATGAGGAGGTGGTTCAGGCGTTGGATGGCTAGGTACAACAATTCCTAAATTAATTCCTGCTGAAACAGCACATGATAGTCGAGGATGGCCGAAACTCTCGCTCCCGTTTGACGACCAATGATCACTGACTATCACCTACTATCCTCGGCTATCACCCACTATCATTCACTATCAACTATCACCATCATCCACTATCACCAGCTGTCATGCACTCACACCAGCTACGTTCGACTTTGAGCATGTTCAAATTTGCCATGATAGTCGATGACAGTTTTTCCCATCTGACTGTGCTGATGATAGTTAGCAGGAGTAGTGAGTCCTTTGATATCATCGACTATTGTGTACTGTAAGACCAAGGCTATGGACCTTCTGGTACTGAACCAACTATTTATGTAACTACAGACCATCTTTCAAGATTTTAAATGAGCACCCTTTATCATACAAATTATAAAGCCTTACGAGGATGTCATTAGAATGTATACATGATGATGTATTATGTATTTATAAATTACAGAGCATTGCTGATAACTTGAAAAAATGAACAGAATTTCATAACGCCAAAAGTATGGTAATGTATTTTCAACGTATGTAATTAATATGTAAAATAAGCTAATGTTCTATCCAGGGGTTTACATGTAAGTAATGTATGGACTGAATAAGTTAATTTTTGGAATAACGTTTTCAACGGATGTAAATATAAAAGTACCGCTATTCTAGACTTGAAGTGTTGATACAACAATGGTGGGAGCATCTCACGACTTCATTGTCTTTCAACTAAGAATTATTGTATCAAGTTGCAATTTTCAAAGACTTGTAAGAACTTTAGGGACTGTTCACACAGGCAATTTTTCTTGCAATTTTTATCCTCCCGACACGTGTGGTCGAGTGTAGTGATTTACCATTGTACTTATCCATTTGTGCAAAGCTAATGTGGTCCAGCAGTTTTGCGAGTTATTCCCTAAATTGCATGCTTCAGGGTAAGAAAGGGGCAAGGTTGGACTTCAGTATTTTATAAGATCGTAAAAGTACAAATGCTAATATAAACTTGAAGTAAACGACAAGTTTCTTTATTACATGCATGTTTCGGCAGCACTCATGGCATCTTCAGTGCAAATGATAATAGGTTATGTACAAGTGATATCTATATGTGACCTGTTAAACATTAGAAGTGCATGACTCATCTAATAGAAAATCTGACACATGTGTGTCAGAATGATTAAATAGTTACAAAGGTCCGACTAGTTGATGGAGGTGGTAGGCGTTGAAGGCGCGATGTAGAATTGTTAATGAAGTGTCGTAGACAAGAGCAGTTAAGATGAGGAATGAAAAAAATATATATATTAAAAATATATATATTAAAAATATATATATATTAAAAATATATATATATATTAAAAATATATA
>JBAHVQ010173981.1:0-17926 GCA_036872915.1 Nanipora kamurai
TAATTTTATATTGTAGTAATGGATCCGCAGTAATTGGTTTTAACTGTTGCGGTTTTCCTAGCCTTGTATTTTGACTCGGTAGTAATCTACTGTAATCAAGGCACAGTTATATAAAATTAAAAAAAATAAAATAAATAAACAATAAATCAAGTGTAACGCAAAGGCAGACGTGATTGAATTCCAATCCACACATTTTCTTCCCCACAATCGAACAAATAAGAGGAGCGACATTAAAACGAACAAGGCGCGGCCAAATTTCAAAGCAATCATTCGTTTCGCTTTCTATCTAAGGCAAGAACGAGTAGATTTTTTGACATAGTCCTGATTGTACGGCTAGTCGGGTAATAAGCACGCGTCATTTTGTGTAAACCCCAGATAAAGAGCTGAGCCATAAAAATGGAGTAATTTATGTCTGTTTGCTAACCTGCTGAAGTTGTCCAATTAGACACTCTCTTTGCTGGTGAGTTATTTCAGAGGATTCTCCTTCATTTCTTAACAAGCCGGTTCCTAGTACGGAGGCCTGTGACTGAGAACTACAATAATGAAAGAAACAAAGAAAAATTTTAAAAAAATAGACAGATTGACATGAAAACAGAAACTGCTTGGTGAGGAAAGTGATCATGTGTCAGATACAGATCTCTGTTTCAAAGTTTTCGTATTGTCAGGCACGTTTTGGCGAGAAAATGTCCCTCTAGTTGCTCTGAAGACAAACAAACCAGATTCAGATGCGTTTTACCAATTTTAACAACAAGTTGTTTATCACTTGGTTAACTGTTTATCATCTTTTCCTTCGACGTCAATGTAGACGAAAGAATAAAAGAACATGAAGTTTCAAGCATAATTAAACTCAATAAATTTGCTGCTGTTCCAGTAATCGACCGGCCGATTACAAGAATAGTCAAATAATAAAAGGTGATATTAACCTAGAAACCATTCGTTTAGCACCTGATACTTAACAAGAACTCCACGTTTCAACTGTTTAGGCTGGTGACTTGAATACTTACTTTTCACAAACTGGTTCACCAATTTCATCGCCAAACTAAAAACCAAAAATAAGGCAAAACACAACAGTTATTTTTTTTTGGTATCTACAGCCACGCTTGAGCACTGTTGTTTCTTAAAGTGTGTATCACCTCAAAATTTCTTTTTAGTCCAAAAAATTTGCACCTTTCCCAGAGAAATGTTTTGTCAATTTTGTTCCATTTTCTCGAATCCCAAGCGTTTATGGCCCGTCATGAAAAAACACCGCCATTTTGCTACACAACTTAGACTCCATAAACTACTTTAAGGAATATTTGGCATTAACACTCACTAACATGAAATGATATTGGTATTTGACGAAGAAAATTTTCGAGTGTCAGAATTTTTCATAACTGGTCCCCATTGGGTTTCAAAATATATCCTTCTGACACTCGAAAATTTCCTTCACCAAATACCAATATCATTTCATGTTACTGAGTGCCAATACCAAATATTCCTTGAATATACCCTTTACTTCACCAGCATTCCCACCGATATATATACAGAATTCGTGACCACGCTCTCGGTAACGGCCTTCGTAGCTCAGTTGACAGAATATTTGCAGGGTCGCGGGTTTGATTCCCAGCCGGAGGCCCTAGAATTGCAATTTTTCGCAACTGGTCCTGGTTGGGTCTCAAAATATATCATTCTGACACTCGAAAATTTCCTTCACCAAACACCAATATCATTTCATAAACTAATTTACATGGCTATTTTCAAAGAATGACTGCCATGTAAATTAGTTTATGACGTCGAAGTAGGCGTAGGCCCATTGTCCTCACACGCTCAATTGTGTACCAAGATGGCGATGTTTTTTTCATGACTTTGACGGCCATAAAATGATTGGGATTAGAGGAAATGGAAAAGAAATTAAAGAAAGAAATTTCGGGGTGATACGCACTTTAAGAAATGTGGACTGGAGGACATGCATATAGCAAGAAAAATACTCCGACGAACAACAATTCAATACAGCTCGATATCTGAGCTGCAAAGCAAGACAAAACTAAAGCGTAATATATAGCGTTCGATTCTAAGAATTTTGAAAGACGAAACTAATCATGGTGATATTTCGACTATATTTCAAAGTCATTGTCAAGTTTGCAACTGTTTTATATTCCTACTATAAATCGAAATTGCGCATGTTCCTCAACCTTTTTAAAAAGTTATCTGAGCCCCTCACGGGAATCGAACTCGTAACCTTTCGGTCGCCGGTGACATGTTCTAGCCATTGAGATACACGGACTCAGATGGAAGAGCGAAGGTTACTATTTGCTTATATAGGTAACTTAATGTGGACTACATAACTTGTCAAGACTGGAGTTAGCAGTACAAATACCAACTACGAAACAGGACAAATAGCCACCTTCGCTCTATCTGCTGAGTCCATGTACCTCAATGGTTAGAGCATCTCACCGGCGATCAGAAGATTACGGGTTTGATTCCTGTCAGGAGCTCAGATAGCTTTTCTGAGTTAACAAGCTCCACGAGCATGCGCAATTTCGATCTACGTACACCAAGCTACCACATGCCGCGCGACATCGGCCACTATAGATAATTCATACTATAATTAACAGGTATAACATTTAATTTTGCATAATTACCTCATTTAAAAACTCTTGATAAAGTTCGGCCAACTCCTTCTCTAAATACAAGAAAATGAAATGTCCACTTAGTTGCTTAGCTCATTCCTAACAGCATTTAATTAACAATTTTATAGCACTACTATTTCACGCCAATTAATCAAACGAGACTGACGTTCAATCACTTTCCCTCAATCTCTCTTTCGGAAAGGTAACTTGAATATCGAAAGAGAAACTTACGTGAGACTTTAACCGCTCGATCATTACGATATTCTTCCTGCTCTTCCTTGAGATCCTCTGCCATGAAATTAAATTCCGAGTCCTCTGGATCTTCTGTGTCTGGCGTCACTTCTGAAACATAAGACACACATTTTTGCGAAACCTAACATTAACTAACATTGACATTAACATTAACTCTAACTTCCAATAACTCTGACTCTCAATAATTAAGATAGGTTCAAATTCTCCACTTTTGAAAATGTCATATATTCAAGGATTAGGGTTTTTGCCATGGACTGGTTCTAAATAATGTGACCGAGAAAGCGACTGGTGGAAACGTCCAAAAAGAACCCAAGTCCGCTATTTTTGGCCTTACTTTTTGAGGGACAGTCAGCCGTCCAGTCTACATGGAGTTCAGTGTGTCAAAGCCTGGATAACCTCTCCAGTGGATGAGTCCAATTCGATGGATATAAAAATTCGCTGTCTAAGTGAATTATACTCTGGGCCGACAAAACGGGTGAATTGTTTTATATATGTTCTAAACAGCCAAACTGCACTTTGGATAAATTTTATGCAGAATGTTCACTTGATAAGAAGCCATGAAATGTCTGAACGACCAATTCCAGGACTCTTGTTGGAAATAAAATGACGAGGCAACGCGTTACCTTTCTCGGTATTTAGACCAAACAACCACTTCTGCCAATCAATGTCTTCGGAGTCTAACTCCTCCAAATTTATCAGGTCATACAAGTCCGGAGAGAAGTCGGGAGGTACAAATCTGGCTGTTTGGAAAACAAACAAAAAGCAGGAAAAATCAACGAGTTGTTAAGTTTGTTAAACGTGAAATGCCTAATTATTTCAATTGTTTTTTTACTACTAATGAATTTCTTACCATACCTATTCCTATACCTCTCAATCTACCAACAACGTACGTTTCAGCCTATCATTCACTACAATTCAACTTACCACAACGTATTATAACATGAAAACAGCACTGGAGTAACTCCTACGGACTCTCCCCGGTCAAAGCCGGGGGGCCCTGCTCCAAGGCTTTGTAAGGGGGTCCCTCATAAAAAATTTTGATGTGATAAAATTCAGTTTGCATCGTGATATTTTTAGAATCGTTATGCACTGAATCACGAAGAATTGTGTCAGCAGCCAGACACTCAACTCCCTGTAATTTTCCAAGGTACACCGAGTTATGCAACTGTTAGATTATACAAATCTGTGTACATGGTCAGTTGTTTTTGTTCTCGTAGCACCTGTGATTTATTCCAGAGGGGTGAGTGGGGATTGGGGGCTCTCTAACAGTCTAAGGCCGGGGGCCCCGAAGCACAAACTTACGCCACTGGAAAACAGTAACACACCTTTTAAACTTGTAAGTATCATCTCTTTCAACCTGTCTACAACTTTTGACCTGTTAAAAACATGTCTTTTATCTTTCATTAACATCACTTCAATCCTCTCAATTACATACCTTCCAAACTTTCAATGCTGGTGTCAGTCAGCGGAAGTCTGGATCTCGTTCGTTTAGCAATCAAATCTGCTTTTTCCTTTTCTTTCTGTCAGAATCAAGAATAAAAAACGATTGCGAAATAAATTTAGAAACACAAAAAAAGACCTGGTTATCAACTTACGTCAAAAAAATCTCGTCTCCAGACAAGGAGAGAGCCACTGAAAGTGCAGCCATCATAAAGTACAGTAAAGTTCTTTTGTTTATACTGCATAATCCTACTAGCTAAACTACGCTGTTATCCCTACAGGTCCAGTTACGGCCTGACATATAATGCACAAAACCGTGTCAGTTAAAGTTAACCATACCTCATCTTCAGTTTTGGAAATTGGAAACGGGACTTTAAATAGGGATACAAATGTTTCTTTATCGCCTTGAAATTAACGAATGCAAAAAAAAATTTTAAAAATGGGAACTTAAACATCCTGATGACGCTGGATAAAGAAGGGCATAAAAAGACTAAGAAAAAAGCATTAAGAAGAAGGAGATGATGACGGAGTAGGAGAAGGAGACTGAGAAGGAGACTGAGAAGGACACGGAGATGGACAAGGAGGTGGAGAAGGGGAAGAACAATGAGAAGAAGGATGAGACGGAGACGGAGCCCTCTCCGTCCCCCTGGACGAAGAGGGGGGACAAAGAGCGGGGACGAAGAGGGAGGACGGAGAGGGGGGACGAATAGGGGGACGAAGAGGGGGACGGAGAGGGGGGACGGGGAGGGGGACGGAGAGGGGGACGGAGAGGGGGATGGAGAGGGGAGACGGGAGAGGAGAGACGGGAGAGGGGAGACGGGAGAGGGGAGACGGGAGAGGGAAGAGGGAGAAGAAAAAGAAAAAAGAGAAGCAGATACAATAGGAGGAACAGGACAAGAAGGGGAAGGAGTAACCTCGTACCCCAGGGTCTTATCTCCCTCCCGCTGCTCTCCCGTTACCGGGAGCGGAAATGAAACCCTAAGGTACGAGATTGGGGAAAAAGAAGATAGAGAAGGAGAAGGGAAGGGGAGGGGTGGGGTGGGGAGACGAAAGAGGAAGAGGAGGAGAAGTAGTAGAAGAAGAAGAAGAAGAAGAAGAAGAAGAAGAAGAAGAACGACGATTATACCCAAGCAATTATTTCAGGCAAAATCTGATTTGTTTTTCACAGTAGGTTTTTAGTCCTATGCACTTACTTGACTTTGTCTTCTCATCGTCCTTGTTGCGGCCAGTTTTCTGAGGAGAAAGCCCTTCATCCGGAATTAAACGTCTCTTGACACGTGACGTTCTACGTAACGGCTCGGGAGATGCCAAGTCACTAAACACACAAGAAGCCGAAAGTCACTCACATAATATGGCAAAAAAATTATCAAAAAGACAAACGTCTTGTAATAACTCAAGATATCAGCTCGTAAACAAAATAAATGTATGGTGATGATATGTTGACTTTTTTTGAATGAAAAGGTTCATTCAACCTTTGTCTTGTCATTCAACTCGAATCTTGAGATTACAAGATGATTTTTCCCGGAATTTGTTTTATTTTTTACTTCTAGAACAGCATACTTTAATCTTTTGGTAACAAATTAAATGCAACGTTTAGGTTTCATTGCCGCTTTGTTGGTGTTACTAAACTAAACATTTTTGATCATTTGTTTGTTAGGTATACCAAAATCGCCAGCATGCTCTTTGTCACACGATATTTTAGGATTGGATGAGAACGAGTCGTAGCTAACAAAACTCTCTTCCTTCAAGACGGTCATCACTGTCCTGCAAGGAGAACCATGTCGGTATTGTCTCTCACCATTTACTCTGATAAAAGCCAATGTTAACAGGTAGAAGGTGCATGCACGTTTGTCAAGCTAATTTCTTCAAAAATAAAACGTAATTCTATCGCTGGACGTGGATCAAACCCGTATCCATCTGATGATCGGTAAGACAACCTTGCCATTGAGCTGCTGAGACTCAGATGACGAGTTAAGGTGTTGGTTGACAACGGGTGGCGTGTGGAGAACACGGGTGTCCTGTCAGGGTGCTGCTTTCCACCCTGAGGTCTGAGTAAAAGGTATAAGTAAAGGTAAAGTTCCTTCATTTATACTGGATAACCCTATCAGCTAAACTACGCTGTCCTCCCAAGAGGTCCAGTGAGAGCCATCCTGATGGGTCCAGGGTTACTACAGGAGCAAACCGGAGTACCCGGAGAAAACCTGCAATGTCTGGTAGAGTCAAACTGGACAACACTCTTCTCATATGTGACCATGGGAACTTTAATCAGAAAACTGCATAGAGCCGGAATTGAACCCTGGTGACAGAGATGACAGACACGAGCACTACCACTGCGCCACTAACACCTCATCTCCCTGTATGGGTTACCGCCTTGGAATATCCTATATTGATTTCAGAATTTGAATCTCACGCGAGTAGAGCTTTTAGTTGTCTCCTGGGCTTCGAGGGTTTTTCTCCGGATTCTCGGGTTTTCAAGCTGATCTTAATCGATCTTAACCGTCGAACCCTTCTGACATGTGACTCTGGCATGAAAAGATTGGGCAACCACTTCCTGCGTTATCGACGTTAAACAAATTCCCTTTATCCCCTTTACGTGCAGCCTATATGTTAATATGAAACGATAAATTCATATTTAACCTACACTGCTGAAGTCAACTGAAAAAATATGAATTTATCGTTTCATGTTACCCTATATGTTAATAATGTTGAGCAATGAGATAACATTCGCTGATTCGCCTCATTTGTGCACATATCGTCAGCGAGAACACCGAGTTCTCATATTCACATTGTGTATAAAATTTATCTCCTTAATCAATGATAGTTTCTTGTTCATCGAAGAAAGCAAGCTGGGAGATGGTTATTCACTCGCAATGTTACCTTGTGTTAGACACATAACTTTCAGAATCCTCCTCACTCCCTTCCTGCGAAATAAAATGGTAATTGTAATTAATGGTAGTTATTTCAATTAAGTATTTCAACACCGAGCAAGCGTATATGTACTGGCTGAGTCTCTAAATTATTTAATAATAAAGGTACAGCATCAGTCTTATTGGCTGGTGTTTGATGCCGAATTCATTTCCATTTCGTGTTATGAATAATAACAAACCACAATAAACTATGTCCAGGATGTTGAGTTTTTTATGTCTGATATGCCAAATTGTTTTCGTTCAACTACTTCACGAAACCTGAGCAATTCATTTCCCATAATGAATACTTTTCGACAAGGTTCAGCATTTGGTAGATAACTGAAAAGTGTAAAACTTTGCACCAACATCATATTTCGAATTATGTTTACTGTTAACAAACTCTTTTTGACCGTATTTTACGGGAGTATTCTCTCTTTTATGCGCTTCTTCCGTGTTTAAGGCCAACAAATTTCAGGATTTAAAGGGCGTGGTAAAAATAGTGGTAAATTTACAGCAGTATATGCGTGTATAAACGTTTCAGTTCTAGACTGATGCAAACCAGAAGCAATAAGACGGCTAATCATCAGACAAACTCACATCACAATACGTTTCGCTCAACACTACCAACAGCTCTGATGCTTTAGGCCCATGATAAAAGATCCCACTTGGTACGACATTCCTGACAATTTAAAAACGCTTATTCCGATGATTCTCTCCAGAGCGCAACAAAAGTGCTGTACGATAGCTCCGGGGCTAGTGTACCCTGTTGGACTAGTGTGTTTATATCGCGAGTAAGCAGCGTTTGGAACAACTACAGAACGTTCGTCAAGCTCGTTTACTCAGAAAAACGATTTCTGAGCCCAATTTACCAAGCTCCCACATGAGCAGACTTTCTGTTCAGTGTTTAAGTAAGCAGCGTTTGTCGCCATTTTTAAAAAAAAGGAGTGTGTAGCCCAAAGTTGTCCTCAAAACCAAGTAAATGACATTTTAGAGACGTTAGATTTCAAAATTTTTCGAGGGAGCATGCCCCAGATCCCGCTAGAAATCTTGCGCCTTCAGCCCTTGGAACCTATCACAAAAGTGCCTGGGTCCACTCCTGTTACCACTACTACCATTACCACCACCACTACAATAGCAAGAAAAAAAAAGGGAACTAGAAAGAAAAACAACATCCACGTGACGAAACCGCAGTCAAAGCAATAACAAAAACAATTTGCAAACATTTTTGCAGCGCTCTGATCTTGCTCCTTCGGATTCCGCAATTTCCGCAAAGTTTTTGCCTCGATATAACACATTTTAACAAAGAAATAACTAAAAACGCTTACCCATTGCTCTTTCAATGGATCGTACTCCTCATCTGACGATCCGCCTTCTTCAGAAAAATTGATTTCCACCAAAGGTAACTTCTGTTTCGAAACAAAAACGAGGGAAGAGCTAAAGGTCAGGTTCCTTTACAGTCCTAATTATCCTCCTATTACGTTAGTTCGTTTAAGCAAAGCAAGTTAAAGGAACCTGATCCCAGATGCTTTCGTAACTTAAATGTGTTAAAATACTGAAATTATTTCCGCTTCTTGTATTAAAAAGAAACAATTCTGCGAAACACAGCACATGAATAGTGCTGGTTTATTAAATGTAAATTCTCAACACATTCTTCGTGGATTCAAAGTTTGTGTAAAGCTAAAAGGATAATTGTAAGCACAAAACGCGTCACATAATTATTCAGGCGGCAAACGGGAGTCCGATGTTGTAATGACTAAACTGCAACGTTTGCTGCTAGCTCGATCCCAGAAATACGCAATACTTAGAATATTTTCGATTGTGTAATATTGGCTTTCTAAATGAATCAATTAATATACCACTTATAAAATAGATGCCGTCCTACGCAAGCTGTGAATGGTCAACTGCCGCGTTTGCGTGCGACTATACAAACCATAGAGATCATATATTAACTAGAGAGGGCTTTGTACCCGAATGTCCCTCGACCGCAGGTAACAAATTGAAAGTCCGCCATCTTGGATAAATTAGGGGCAAAACCAATTCAAAACAAGTGAGAAAATAAGCGGTGAGAAAAAAGTGGCAAAAGTCAGAAAATAATAAAATTTTCTTTTCAATATATGAACCGTTTTTAATTACGGTGAATTTGACGTTTTTTAACAATTTGGATGATATTTTTTTTGAGATAATTCGTGAACTCTCGAACAAACGGTATAGGGGTCTGGCGACAATCAATTTGACCCCTTAAAATGGCGGATGTTCAATTTGTTACCCATTATCGCCCTCTGTGCTCTCTTTAGTTTATATATGATCTCTATGATGCAAACACGGGTCACGCCATACTGATAGTAAGGAGAATTTACGCTTTGATAACATTCCTAAAAAACGCTAATACCTGTTTATTTTACTTATTTTGTTCGAGTTATTTATAAAAGAAATAGAAACTGTTTTGTCATGTTTGCATATCCTGATACGAACACTGGTACGAGTTTGGGAGAAATCTCAAGTAGTTGTGTACTCGCACAACTGCTTTCGAGTCCTACCAAACTCTCACTTGTGTTTGTATCAGGCTATGCAAACACGGCAAAACAGTTTCTATTTCTTAATTATTACATGAAATACCATTCTGGTTATATGCCACATGAATCTTAAGTTCTTAACCAGTCTATTTAGTCTTACCGGAACTTCTTCGTCTTCAGTTGGGCTCAGTGTAGCTTTTTCGGGAGGCTTGAGAGCATTTTTCAGAGGAGACACAACTTTCTTGAGAGGTGACTGAATGATGGTCTCTTTCTGCCCAAAACACAATGATAATAAAGAATTAAAGACAATAATGAGAAATGAATCTTCGTGTAACCTCGTTCGGCACCGTTTAGACAATTTTTAGCTACTTCTTTCATCAGCTATCCTCTTTTGTCTATTTTTATGCCATGTAGTCTGTCATAAGTGATTTTTTTGTCCTTTTTTCAGATTGATTAACGTCCGTACTTAGAATTTGATTCCAGCTAAAACATTGCGCTTTCTGTAGTCACACAAACTTCAAAAGTTACAATACAAATAAAGAAACGATAATTTCAAAAAATTTGGGAGGAAACAAACTCCAAAGACAAGCATCTTGTGAACTCAAGATTTGAAAAAACAAGACAAAATTGAAAACGATAATATTTCAACTTTATTTCACAGCCTTTGTCAAAACTAACTTAATAAGAAATAAGCTGTTATTCAGACACATGTAATCCCTGTTGAGATGACATCATCACTACATAATTGCTACACTCTTATCATCATCACTACATTGTTATTATTCAATGCACAACACTGCTTATGTCATCTGATGTCATCTTGCTGGAGCTTAAGTATAAACAACAACCTATTTCTAATTGAATTTAGGTTTGACAAAGGTTTTGAAGTAAAGTCAAAATATTACCATTTTCAATTACAATATATGTTTTGTTTTTCTCAAATCTTGAGTTTAACAAACCTAAATGCCATGGTAAGCAGCAATGCAAAATATTCATTTAAAGGAAGTCAGACAAAAAAAAAAATTGGTATAAACAATCATGTCAGCAGTAATATTGGACCATGGTTCTCAAGAGAACACCAGTGAATCTTAAAGAAATAATTATGACAGACAGAATTGACCTGGTATGCCAAATAGTAAGCACAATGCATTGCAGGAAACTCCTCATCTGATCATCTACAGCTACTCCCAAACTAAACTAAACAATAGGTGGTTTTTAATCCACAATTGGATCTATAAGTAGTAAAGAAATTTTTATTAAGGTAATATTATCTTGACAGCCACCAGAACGTACCACAAATGCTAAAGGATCAGCCGTTCCAGTTGATTGTGCAACTTCACGAAATTTTGACCTTGTCAGCTTTGGTTCCTGAAATATGCAAAATAGTGACAGAATGAAAATAGTGGCTTATATAGCATGAATTCACCAACTTCCAGTACAGTTTTATTGTTGTCACAGAATCTTGATTTTGAGGCTACAAGTTTCTTTGGTCTTTTTTCATTCAATTTTCCAGAATACACACATAGAATATTTTATTTTTGCAATTAGGCAATTAGTTTGTTGTATTTCTGCTTGATTCATATTCAAGAATCAAAAAGCAAAGTCAAAAATGCAAACTACGTGTATAGTGACTGCTCAAGAAACCCCAGAAAGACTGAGCTCTAAGTGACCAGGCAGTCATGGAATTACCTTGACTGACCCAAACATTGCAAATAGGACATAATTTTCTTAAACAAATATGTAATATTTTGTTGAGGCCTGAGAACTTGTCATGTCACTGACGGAGGGCCTTTACAAACTAATCCAGAGGTAATTCAAGTGTTATTGAAACAAATGTTTACTTACAAACTTAGTCAAGGTCACTTCCTCTTGAGCTGTCTCATCATTTTCATCTTCAGCTGCATTACAAGCCATGGCAATAACACGTTCATCTGACAGTACATGCTAAAATTGATAATCAAGAGTTATGGTTAACTGTACCTATGGCACATTTATTACATGTAGATTATGAAGTCATTAACCTAGTCCTACTAATCCTGATACTTCAAATCCATCCCTCTTTTCCTTCCTTCCTGCCAACCTTTCATTCCCTACACATGTCTGGACATACAAAAGCAAACTCATCATTGAAATGCCTGCAGTAAAATTAATGTTTTACATAAGCAATTGCAAGAACTCAAATTTTAGACTTCTCTGTTGTTATAAGTAATTCAGTAAATGGAAATGACATTTTATTACTGCATAAATAACTAAGCAAACAGGTACAGCTTAATTAGATGATCAGTAAACATCCTTCAAGCTCTTTATCTCCGAAAAATTATTTCTGAATGGAACCCACATACTTCTGATTACCAGTGAAACACTTTAACCACATCATCGCTAAATGCAAATGGTGGTACAGAAATCAATTGCACCTATCAATGCAAACAGCAAGAAAATATTAAACAGTTATTACTCTCCAAATGATACTAAATTCCATAAATCTTGCAATTGGTATATTTATATGTGACTTCAGCAATAATGTCTCAAAAATCTACCACAATATTATCTTTAGTAAGAATTTTTTGCAAGAAAAAACTTTAATGCAAAATAAGTATCCTGCCTACAAGAATGTTTGAGTACCTACAATCATAGAATAATTCACAGGAACAACAATTGACAAAACAATCATCTTCTGGCTTTTTTGCTTTAAATGCAGCCACATATTCCTCACCCTCCCCTCTCTCACCACTCAATGTTGCACGTTGCAGGATAGTAGCAAGTTTTGCTGAACTCAGTTCTATAGTCAACATTGATTGATAGGGCAGGGGAGGGTGAAATTTTAGCCTGTTTGATAGAGGACACATGTTTTAATACCTGTGGGCACTTTGTCCCAATGTAATTATTCCACGATTGTAGCTCTTGAACCTATCTTAAAATTTAAGAGTTTAAATAATTTTAAAGTTTATCCACAGTGCATTTTATGTATATAAATTTGATATATAGATGTAAACAGCTCCTTACGTTTGGTCAATAAAACCTTGAACACTCACTCTAAATCTCGTTCATCCGTCCCTACTCTTGCCGATCTCCGAACCCAAAAAATCCTCAGACGACAGGCTTAGTAAATATTTTGGGTCCCTGCACGTCGCTCAACATTCCTCACGCAGCATTCTACCATTAAATCAGCATTTTGATACAGAGTCTTTTCACACTTACATGTATAATGCTCTTGACATTGAACACAGACAGATTGCTCTTTGACGCATTGCGATCGAGCTCCTCGTCTATATCAACTTCCTTTGACGAGCATTCCTCCTCTTGTTCAGCTATATCTCCACCGTATTTCTCTTCACTGGTGGATTTGTCGCTATTATTTTGCTTTTCATCTTGCTTTGATTTTTTTGTTGGCTTGTTGACGTCTTTGCCGGATCTTTCAGTCTTTCGTTTGCTTCCGCGAGATGGTTTTGGCATGACTTACATCACGGTATCCGACCCACACTCCGAACAGCCATTTACAAAACGAGCAACAAGAAATCCTTGACAAAGTACACAAACATCCCTCTCATTTGCAGGTTACTGCTCTCTCAGTAGTTACAGAACCAGGGAAATAAAAACATTAATCATTTGTGCATATAATAGTGTTAGCTATACAGTGTTTGGCTAAATTTTTTTAGAAAAAGCCAGATTTTGCTAAAAGAAACCACAGCTTCTATGAGATCGAAGGATCCGACGTGTTATTCTTTCAACATTGCAAAGGAAACAAACTTGAGCCGAATTGCCTTGTCCTGCGGATTCACGGTGGTGGTCGAGTTTTACAGACTCTTTTCCGACGAAAGTAACTCTTTCTTTGTACCAGGGATTTTCCCCTGACGAGTAAAATCGTCAGATGTTAGTCAAACTTGATTTGGAATTGAGAACTACATTTTAGCCGAGTATCCCAGACAATATAATAATACAATAAATCCTTGATATTAAAAGAGTTGATGGAAAATATTCATAAGGGTCAAATAGTTGACATTTTTTTTAAAGGGAGGAAAGAATTTAGCCTATTGGGATCCTGATGGCATAGTAGTAGTGTATGTGTCTCTTAGTTCTGTGGCTAGGGTTCAATTCCTGATTCTGCTCTGTATTCTGATTAAAAGTACCTAGGTCACATGTGAGAAGGGTGTCGTCCACTTTGACTCTCCTATGCGTCGGAGGTTTACGTAGAGTAACCGAACAAGCTAATTACTCGGGCTTCCAAAGGAATGACCGAGTTGAAAATTCCCCTTCGTTACTTTAATTAAATCCAACTGAATTCAAATGCGACGATTTCGTGACTTCCGCCACGAATTGACTCTAATAATTTAAATTATAAAACTTTTCTAGTGGAGTGTTTACGGAGGTCTAGAAGGTGCTCCAGCACCACATAGTCTCTGGACTGCTACGATATATCTAGTAGTAGCTTATTTAGCTAGGCTGTCCAGTTAAATAAAACTGCTTACTTACGACCGATCTGACTCACACACTTAGAATAAATTAAATAATCAATAATCTTTAATTAGAATAAATTAAATAATCAATAATCTTTAATCAAACTGATTAAAATGATTTTTGCACAAAAGGTCGAAAGACACGGTAAAATACGCGTTTTTCGCATAGAAACATACTCTTGAGGACAAAAATAATGATTAACGAAGGTTAATGCATGCATTTCGGCATTTTGTTGGAGAAGCCTGGTTTCCAGTTTCCACACGGTTCATGTTTATTGATAAAGGCCTTTATACACATTTTGTGCCAAAAACGTTTTAAAATCGTTGCGATTATTTGAGGGTTTAAAGTTTCAAACATTTTCCAACAGAGATAACCCAGGATCTCCCGATATTTACGCCCTTGCCCCTTGAAAAGTCTAGCCAATTTTCATCTTCAGGGGTTGGAATGTCTGTTGATTTTACTATTGGGAAAGTTTATTCTGCACTCAGATGATGTGGTTGCATCAAAATTTTTACTTGGAGCTTTTGAGTTCAAATTGATCTTGTCACATCGCGAAGTAAACAGGCCTCAATCATAACCAGCGGATTAACTCATTTATATACCATCTAGAGCAATCGGGTTTGTATGTTTGTTTTTGTGGGTAACGTCACTTTTGAGGTCATTAAACGGTATTTCTTTAGCAGATAATCCTTATGTTTAAACACAGTTTGGATTCATTTCAGTTAGTTAGAGAACATGGATTACGGGAGTTGACAAAATTTCCAATAAAACAGTGTTTTTTGAGCCTTTATTAGCATCACTTTCGCAAACCAAATCCAGAATTGTAGATGTCTCTTTGGATATCTCTATCGAACCAGTGAAATGGCCACATCGAGAACTGACTGCATGATGGAATTGTTTTTAATTAAGGTTGCTGCCCATATCCAAACAAGATGAACAAAGCTGGAAGTAAGAGGTGAGAAGTTTTGAAAACATTTAATATTCAACTGCTTGATGCCGGCTGCACAGCTGAAGATATCAGCCACTGCATTCCCTGACGTACCTCTGACCTTATGAACAAAACATATGTAAAGTAGTTTTTGAACAACAGAAATTTGAAACTGTGGCAGCTTAGGGGTCTGGATAAAAATATCAATCCAAGAATCTATTTGATCATTCAATCTGGATTGATTGCTGGGCACAGCTAATGGCAATTATTTATAGTGATCAAATGTGTAATGTCAGCTGGTATGTTATGTAGTAAGCCCATTAAATAACACCATTAACCCTTTCAGCCCTCAACGTCTTCTTTTGACAGTTAAAATGGTCAGGCATTACCTGGAGTAAGTTATGAAAAAAGGGCACTGTGCTTGCAGGGCTAGAATGGGTTAGCCAAGTCAGCTGAGATAGGTTTCATAAACCCTTTCAGCCCCAGACTTCTGCACTTAACAAATAGAAATTTACTTCTGGTGTAGTAAGGCAGTATTATAGCAATAAACTTCTTTCTTGAATCTTGGTGGCTGACTCCATAACTTTGCAGTAGGTTGGTTGTGGAGCTACTAACAGCAATAGGTACAAACTTTTTTTGCATCACGGTACTCTTGGGAAAGGCAGCCAAGGCCATGATTCATTTGGATGCACATTTTGTTGGATGATAAATCAAATTATCACAAGACAAGTTGCATAAAGCTGCTAGAAATAGTTTGCAGTATGTTATATTTAATATAAAGTTGATTTTATATGAGACAGTTTCAAGGATACATTTTGATGCAAATATCTTCTGCAAAAAAGCACCTTGTGTTGTGAACATCCATTTGTGAAAAATGTCATCAAGATTAATTTGCATATGGCAAAGCAGCTTAGTCATCTGTTCACCTGTAAAGCAGCCTGGTGGTTGTGATCACCATATAGGAATGCTTGGAATGTATGCAAGTGCACACATAAATGAAAGATTCTGCTATATAGCATTTGGTAAGTTGGAAAGCACTGCAGTGCTCTCTGGGTCAGAATGGGCTAATAATATTAAAGTTTAAAAGTAAAAAGCTGTGTCGTCCATATAGAATGGTTAGTAGATAACCAAAGGGTTGGGAGACTGCCGGAACTTAAATTAAGAGAAACTGAGGTTTTGAATGAAGGGCCTTTGCTCAAAATGTCAGTTTCTCCCCACTTAAGTTCTAGCAGGAGAACATCCATGACTGCCCACTTATATCTAATCTTGATTATAGATGTTTACCAATAAAATGCCCAACCAACACTATTTTCTTTATGCTTGGAAGGTAGAAATTTAATCCCAGGACTGGAGGAACATTCAGTGTCTGAGAGAACTTTCTTCTGATGTGCACTCAGTGTGGTCTGAATATTGAGAAACTTGTCACTAGCTGCATTTACATAGCATTCATTTGCCATTTGTGACCCTGCTGCCAATCGCTATTCTTGCAACCAGTTTCTTGCATCTCCAGACTGCTATTGACATCTTGTGCTACAAGCTACTTGCTGGAAAACAACACCTAATTGTGTCTTATTGATGATGATTAAATCATTAAGCCGATACTTCTCTTGCTGCCCCATTTTTTTGTCAATGCTAGTAATTTAACTGTCATTTTGGTGGCACCGAGTTCTGTAACCTTTTTTAGGTACTGAACAATTGACCCAAATAATGTATCTTTCAACAGCTCGAGAATCAGTGCTCTTACAGAACTATTGGAAAGACTCTTTTCTACAGAGAAGTCAGAAACAACAAGAGATCTTGACCAACTACGTTATGTTACCCTGAAATTGTACCAGCTTCTACAAACACAAGGTAGGAAATTATTTGCATAGAAAGTTAAAAGGTTGGTAGACTGCCAAATATATGTAGCACAATTCTGAAGTTTTGAGCAAAGGCCCTTTTTCAGACTATGAAATGTGTTCTATGTGTTCCAGAACACATTTCATTCACTTTCAGACTTTGCTTGAAATGTCAGAATTGTGCTTAACATATATTCAGCAGTCTACCAACCTTTTAACTTTCTATGCTGTTTTATATACTGCCTATGCAGCATCCTACATTTTTACATCATTCTCAGGAAATTATTTGGTCTGATAAAAAGTAAGTTTATATTGACGAAGGATATAATTGGCTTCAATGCCTTTGTAATATACATAATGCAAAGAGCATATCTGATTTTCATGTGAAATGCAATATTTTATTTATATATATACACAGAGAGATGATTTGTGGACATTCACATTTATAATTTAGGATATTTGAAGGTGAAGCACTGGTCAGTTTTCAATGGTCCGGGCTTTAATTTTGTTTTCTTTCTCCAAGCCCATATAAAAATTCCACATGCCAGATGTCACATTTGAAACTGGAATATGTAAAGTTGTTTCACATGTGAACCACATGTAAAGCACACATGAAAGACATGGTTTAAACCCAGTCTTCACTAGCAACATAAACATAGGCATAACATTGTACGCAAGTGCAGTAAGCACTTCATGGTAAGTTAAGTCCTTTGTTCTTTAAAAAAAAACAGCAATACCTCTAAAAGGTCATGCCAATAAAGCTTTTATTATGTTATGGTAGGTTCTGTTCTGTTCTGTTCTGTTCTGTTCTTTTATGTTCTGTTCTGTTATGTTCTGTTCTGTTATGTTCTGTTCTGTTCTGTTCTGTTCTGTTATGTTCTGTTATGTTATGTTATGTTATGTTATATTTAAACACTGAGCAGAAAGCCTGCTCATGTGGGAGCTTGGTAAATATCAGAACAACAGAGGACATTCGTCAAGCTCG
>JBAHVQ010174002.1:0-17916 GCA_036872915.1 Nanipora kamurai
GAGTTCAAATCGCGCTCGAGTCAACTTTTTCAGTTGACTTCAGCAGTGTAGGTTAAATGTGAATTTATCGTTTCATAATTCTTGTAACATGACTTCTTTTAGTATAAAAAGTAGTCTAGCTGCCATTCCTCTCTCACACTTTTTACTCTGTGAGGAAGAACAGCTCGAAAGGTTAGAATTTTTCATCATAGCTACGGTCAGTCAGCCAACCTTTTAAATTTTTACGTTATTATATTTCGATTCTCGCTAACGGCAGACGAATGTACTCGATCCAAATGCACAAAAACTATTATTTTTTTTTAAGAAATAACGACTAAACGTGCAGCTCAAACTCCAGTAAACCATTGGGCGGCCGGAAGGATTCCGTGTTTGGATACGCTAATAAAGACACCAAGCTAACTATTATTATTCATCTATTATTATTAAGCATATTAATATATGTATATTATTAATATTAATTATTATTATTGTTCTTATTCATCTATAATAACTTGCGTTCGATACATGTTTTTTTACAAAACAAAATTAAAACGCACGAGATTTATTTTGTTGATTGAAAACATCCCTGTCCTAAAAAAACTGTAATATAGGCTGATCTTTGTGTAACATTGCAGCTCCATTTCGTACTGGAGAGAGGTCACAATACAAAAAAATAACTCGGTGAAATATGAAAATAAATGCTCAGCATCAAACGCCATGACATAATTTAAAGTATTTTTTATGCTGGGCATTATTTTTTATATTGGTTCTTCAATTGCAACTAGGTGAAACGTATCCTGTAAAAATGTCCGTGAATTAGGGAATATGTCAATCATCGCGGACTACTTAGGAGGCTGAGTTTAGTTAACGATTGGAACAAAATGAGAAGTCAAGACGATTTTCTACTGGTTTATGTATTTCATGATCACATGTTCACTCGTTAAGAACACTATGAAATTCACCAATAATCCCACTTTAGTAATTATCGTTATATTAATTCCAGTTGTACCAGACACACTCCAGTTTGTTATGCAACAAACAGTTCCAGATGATAAATATTATATACAAGTATTAGTACAGTAGTAGACAATTATCGTAATACCAAACTGTATGATCCGAAAAAAATGCATTGTTTCCATCATGAGCTATACCGTTGGTTGCAACCACAACCATTGTGTAGGAGAAGTTATGATTGTTTCAATACAAGAAGGGAAATAACTAAAAGAATTCTAGCAGCTGTATTTGGGGGACAAAAATGGCAATAGGAAATCATAGTTCAAAGCCAAATATATAAATCAGCACGGTAGCATCCTGTTATTTTCAATGGTATCAGGTCGCTTTCAGTTTCCCGCGAAAGCTTAAAGTAACTGGATCCTATATGATTTCTTAGTTCAAAGCCGACTTTATTTCACTATTGTCTATTTTGTGGTGAATAGATAAAATAGGCACAGATACTGAAATACTAGAGTTGCAGGTACTAGATTATGTAAGGGACAGAACTTCACTTGAAAATTCTCATCTGAATTTCAAATCCGTATACTGCTTCAAAGCTCAGCTACTGATTGCTGTTTGGTATTATTTTAGCCAAAATGTCATAAATTAACAATGGTGAAGTGATGGTCATTAAAACAAAAAATCTTATATTTACAAAGTGTGGCAGAATGTGAAATCTTACACTCAAGTCTTCTTATAGAGATTTATCAAAAACAGGACAAAACTATTGTTGTTGGAGGTATGTGTTCACTTTTACCACTTGAATCGCCTCATATTTTATACAGCGGTTCGGCACTGTTAGTATTTTTAGACGTTAGGGGCTTCTTGTCGCTTTTTACAGGGTTGGGTTTTCGTGGTAATGGGAATTTCTTCAATCCTTGACGTTTTTTCGTTGTCTTACTCCTCACCGCCTCCTTTTCTTCGTTTAAAGATAAATCTGACTTCCCAAAGGAACGATGAATATTACGTGTAAAGGTTGGACGAACTTTTTTCGGGGGGGAAAGGTTCACGTGAAAGGCAATACTTTCTCGTCGAGCAAAATGGTCATGGTCATCTGAACTACTGAGCTGTTCAGTACAGAAATCTGAAGAAAGAAGTGCGAGGTTTTCGTCCTTATTCGAGGACTTCAGTGAGCTTAACGTGGAAGACATTCTTTTGGACAGTGTGTTTAATCTTGCATGATCGTCCAAACCACTGGCCTCGTCAGATTTTGATTTGGGAAGAGTTTGAGAATGATAACTTTGTTTACCATTTGGGATCTGGAAAGTGACGTTGAGGTTGCTGTTACTAGTGTTATCTCGAGGTCTCTTACGAGATAAATAAGTCGTTAAATAACCAGATTTTAACTCTTCTTCTCGCACCTCTTGTTCTGTATGTATCTGCGTTTCAACAGGATAAGAGGAGCGCATGTGTGGCGGGCAAGCTGCGTTTCGCCGTTGAAGTTCAACAATACGGTCCCAGTCATAGTCGTAGTCAAATTCTGCCGGTTCTTCTTGGGTTGTAAACTGGTCAACCACAAAGAACGTTCCGCCCACCGTGGAACATCGTTTCGCCTGTGCACCCATTCTGGCATTATCTTTCATTTGGTATAACGCACTCCTACGTCTTAACCGTCTCTTAACCTCAAGGTGATCAGTCGATGACGATTCAAGGTTTTCCTCTAATTTGTCATTCTCGTCCTGGTTATCAAGTGCTTCTTGGTCTTTATTATCTTCCAAGAGGTTGCACTCAGAAACAACGGAGTCCGTGGTAACAACAGACTGAGCCAAAACATTCCATCTGTTCGAATCTTGGTAGTCGCAGGGCCTCTGCTGAGTTTCTTCTATCACCAACTTCTGACGTAACTGTCGATCAGCATAAACCAACTGAGCCTCGAGAGATCTCACTTCCATCGCTAATCGTTTACTAATAAACTCCTCCTCACTCAGCTTTTTCTCTAAATTAGTAACATTTTCCTCCAGTTCAGAAATACGTTCTTTAAATTTGCAGTTTTCGTCGTCTAGAAACTTCTTATTCTGACGTAACTTCTGAATTTCTTCCTTCATTTTTAAACATAAAGGATTTTCGTTCAGTTTCTTAGTTTCGTCCTCGCCATTTTTAAGCTGCCTCTTTAAGTCCATTGCTTTCTCTAGTTCCTTTGAACACTCCTTTCCAATTCTTTCACGGATTTCTTCTAAATTATCAATCCTCTTTTGCATAGTGACAGCATTTTCCTGAAGCTTCTCGATCTCGAAATCTTTTTCTTCATTTATTCTGGTTTGTTTTTCTTTCATTTGATGTACAACATTCGTCGCTTTCTCCAACTCAGTTTGAAGACATTTTTTTTCTTGATTGATGACAAGAAAAATTCGATCTTTTTCATCCAACGTCCTTTTGCACTGTGAGTGTTGGTTGATTATTTTTTCATAGCAGGCTCTCAAATCAGCTAAACGAAAAACAGAAAAAAAATTCCCCCATTATTGTTAATCGTAATATGAACATCCAAACAGACATGAGGAAACAGCTTACATAAGTTGGAACGTTTGTTGCCACGGACTGATGCAGATGAATTTCTGTCCTTTCCGGTTATTCCCTGTTTGGTGGGCGAAACGCTTATAAAATTTCATTGCACGACGTGCTAAGCCCCTTTGAGGCTGTAGGACCGACGAATTTTCACTTATTTTCAACCATGTTCAAACGGACAGGAACGTCGCGAGATATCAAAAACTTAAGACCACATTAAGATCACTTGCAAGAAAATTCAAAGTAGTTTAAAAAACCCCCGGATACAAATTCCTTTTAGTCTTTCATTTTTTGTTTCAAAATGTTTGTACTGCAGAACATGTAATATGTGTTCTTAATAAGCGCAGTTAGAGAAAGAGGGCCTATTGAAAGACGACTGCTTAAGGGAATTCATTTTATGACACTGTATGCCACCGTCATTAACCTTTTTCATCATTTGTAACGGACCAACACTCAACATTGTCGAACTTGTCATCCCCTTCGTAGTCATAAAATCTGTGAACATAACAGTAATAAAAATGCCTTTTTAAAAAAAATACTTACAGTGAATTTTCACCATGTCTTCTCTCTGAACGCCATACAATTTTCTTGTCTCTGTTAGTAAACCACGAAGCGCTGTTAACGTGCACGCCGTTGCAATTAGTTTAGATTTGACCAATTCATTTTCCTTGAGAAGAGAATGTAGAATTTCCTTGTTATGACACGCTTCGATATCGATCTGTTCCGTTTTCCCCTGCAGGGATTTATTTTCCGTCTTGAGAAATGCCTTTTCTTGGTAGGATGTCTCCAGCGTTACTTGAACGTATTCTAGCTCCTTTGATAGTGGTTCTAGCTGTTTCAGTTTCTCGTTCCGTGATTGCTGTTCTTTACTAGATTCTCCCATCTTTTTGCACTTCGACTTAGTTGTTAGCTGTTCAATGTTCCGTTTTAATGACAGATTTTCCGTTTTCAGTGACACAATTTGTTCTCTCAGTGACACACTGTCCTCCGTCAGTGTCACCTCCTCACACGGAACTCTATGAGAGTTGTGCAAGTTGTCGCATTCTCTAGATGTACGTTGAAGCTGTTCAACTATCTCTTTAGCTGATACGTTTTCGTGTATTAAAGACACATTTTCTCCACTGGAAACTCCTAATAGTAGTTGTACGTTTTCATATTCCCTTGATAAGGATTCCAACTGTTCAATTCTCTTTTTCAGTAATATATTTTCCTGAATTACAGATGCCTTATCTACACTAGAAGTTAGTAAAGTCCTTTGAAAGTTCTCACATTTTTTTGATGGAGGTTCTAGCTGCTCCAATTTCTCCTTCACTGATGAAATCGCTGGAACTAAAAAGTTCTTCTCTTGACTGGAAACTTCCATTATTCTTTGCAAGTTTTCGCATTCTTTTAACAGGGTTTCTAGCTGTTTCACCTTTTCCTTAAGGGAAATATTGTCGGTCATCAGTGAGGTCACCTCTTTACTGACTACCTCAGGAGATTTTTGTAAGATTTCGCATTGGTTCGATAACGGTTCCTGCAGTTTCACTTTCTTTTTCAATGATGTTTCTTTCATTAGTGAGGCCCTTTCTTTAGAGGATACTTCTAATGTCTGTTGTAAGTTTTCGCAATCCTTTGAAAGGATTGCGAGTTGTTTCACTTTATCTTTCATGCACACATTTTTCTCCATCAATGATGCCTTCTCCTCACTCGAAGCTCTCAAAGAAGTTTGTAGCTTTTCGCACTCTTCTACTACTTCAGCGTTTCTCATTTTCTCCTTTTTAATGTCGGCGACTAGATGCCTATAAAAATATATAATTTGTTATACATCTTCGCTTTTGTAAAATTTCACATAAAAAAGTTTATAAAAGTTCAAACTATGTGCAATTAAAGCAAACGTTTTCCCTTGCTGAGTCATTTTCAAGGTTAAAAATGAAATTTTTTTCAAATGAATTTTAAAAAAATGGCAATTATCCTTTATCCTGCAATTATCCAATTATCCTGTAATATGTTGAGCTGGGGTTGCATTTTTTAAGCTTCGTGCTGCTATTGTACTGAAGAGCGTGCAAAAAATCGCGGTTGAGTAGCTGTTCAAAGTTAAAGGATTAGAATGCAAAGTCATGATTTTTCTTCGCTCAACCAACTTCATCTTTTTATTGGGTATACTTGTTGAAACTTAGAGATGTCTTAGCTGCAGGAACAAACGCGGTCAAAATCAATTTTTGGCGTCGCGAGGGGCTTCGTGTAGGAATGAAGAGGGTAGTTGGCAGGAGCCTTTTACATTGCACTAGCGAATCTAAAATTGATACCGGAAGATTCAATCAAGCTTTCAGCATAATGGAACTTAGCTGTTGCCCGCTGAAGACTTAAAAGAAGGAATGCAAAATATTCGTATTCTGTTTGAATCTTACAATTACCCGTTTTAACGCGTGCACAGATAATTGCGGCGAGATTTTCAATTCAAATCTTGACACAAAGCAATATCTGGCAAGGTTACTTTGTCGTGATATCCTTCCCTTTCTGAAACTTTAAGATTATCCGTTGAAATATAAAGCAAATTTCGTTTTAAGACACTACGTGTTTCTTTCACGCTTACCCGTTTTTTTCGTGGATTCCTTTACGAGCATATAGAATACAGAGACTTGGAAAAATGAAATAGACAGCTCCGGAAAAATGAAATAGTATCTATTTATTATAATAGTATTTAAATTGGCATAGTATCTGTCGACAACTTGTCAACACCTTTGTATTTTTAATTTTAACTTGTTGTGTGACTGCTTTTCTTAAATAATCAGATGGGTAGAATTCGAAAACACACAGTTTTCATGCCTATTTCTCTGCCACGCCCAGCCCCTAAAACCGCCAGCTACGTAGGCTAGGTAATATTTTCAATATCAGGACGGTTTCACATTCTAGCCTGAACGCTCATCAGTCAACCTAAATTGATTATAAAAAGAAGCATTTGGCATTTGCACTTGCACGGAGTTAACCATCTGTAAAGTACGCCATTTGGAAAAAGTTCATACGGAAATCCTTTTGGCTGTTTGAATTTTTGAATATGTATACGTCCTTAAACCTCGTGGTCGTTGCTACCATGCTCTTCACCCCTTCGTCAATTCCAAATCTCTCATAAACCCTGTGGCTATTTCGGCTTTAGAGTTTTAACATGCAATGATAATTTAGAATGTAAAACATCAAAATGTATTATATTTCCAATAAAAAATTCCCAACATCGGAGGAAGAGAGTTGACCGTCAATTATTCTCCATCTGAGCTAAATAACTGGATACTCTCAGGTCCGGAATGGACGTCCATGTCTGTTTATTAAAATCTCATATTTTTTTCCAACCTGTATAGCCTTATTCCAGACTACCCGCTTACTAAATTTTGAAAAAATTTCCCAGCCTGACTTTTTATTCCAACCTGTCCTTTTATTTAAATCCCAACCTTCCTTTCCGAAACAAACACCACCCTGAATTAGATTGTATTTTATCGTACGGCTTTCTTTTGAAGGTGTTCGCACCTAGACTTGAAGAGTCTCGCACGTGACGACCTCACGTGGCCTTTGTTTATTGAATAAAACGCATGCTCAGGCTTCATCAAATTGCTAGTATATTTGTGACGACGCAACAGGAATTGAGTGGCTGTTTTGTCGACATCATGAAGGAACGCAGTTTGTGCGAAAAAAGATTCTTATTCTGACGATGAGAAACGCGCGCTGAGAGAATTAGTTGGGCGTTACAAAGTGGAGTATGATAATTCTGTGTTAGAGAGGGCCGGAAAAACAAAGTACGACAAGCGACGATGAAATCACGTGACCGATTTACCGAGAAAAGGTTTTGTTTCGAGGGCTGTCATAGATTAAGAGGACATGAAAGACAAAAAAAAAGCGACGATTCCGATTTTATAAGAGCCATAAAGGTTGCACGCGTGCCTTAAATTCCCTCGATGATTTGCGTGACACTTAAGTATGCCCACCAAAGAAAGCACGTGCGTCAGGAGGTGGCAGAAATTCAGCAGCTTCAGAGGTGAGACAAGCTCTTTTCAGTTTCTTCCTCGAGGTGAAAAGTTCTCTGAAGGGGCGATTACCGAAGGGTCTTTTTTCGTTTGAAAGCCAACGAATTGTACGCCAAATGGCTTCGTGAAAATCCACTGACGGAAAATGAAAAGCCTCTGTAATTTGGAAATCAGTGGATTCGAGACTGGGAGGTGGAATATGGAATCAGTTTACGGAAGCCAAACAAACGTTTCAGCATTTCAAGGGAAGATCGCGTTACCCGCATAAAAGATTATCTGCAGAACATTTGGTCGGTTCGGCGCTTTTTTATTGAAACGTATGAAGTGGATCCACCTATCGTTAACGGGGACCAAATGCCGCTCCATCAAAATGAGTCGAGCGAGCAAAAAACTACGACATTCAAGAACCACAATATCATACATGCGCATCGTCCGTTGAGACGACATTATCGCGACCAAGAAACAGGGTTGATGTTGAAAAAGTTAAGCGAAAACTGTGCCAAATCCCCTCTCCAGATCGGAGCGAAATAATTCAGTTGACCTCAGACGCATGGGAGAAACTTTCCGTTGACTTTCCCAGAGCATTCAAAACAAACTTAGTGACGAATGCTTTGGACGGATCGATTTTCTAGTCTCTGACAAACTTTTCGAGTTGGTCGGTGGGGACATGAAGAAATTCCGGGAAGAGTTGTCGAACTCTCCCGCACCAAAAAGTTTGAAAGTCGTGGTTCAAAAACTTATTCCACCAAAAGAAATAAAGAGCAAAAATGTCGAGGGAAGCCTTGCATCATCTGACGAAGATTCCGCTGACGAGCTGCAAGCTGTTCCTCCTCCGGTCGCTGCCGCTAGCGCAGACGATGCTGCTCTGCCCGCCTGTGAACCTATGAGTGCTGTGAGCTTAACTGGTCTTTG
Source organism: Nanipora kamurai (assembly GCA_036872915.1). Classification (NCBI taxonomy): domain Eukaryota; kingdom Metazoa; phylum Cnidaria; class Anthozoa; order Scleralcyonacea; family Helioporidae; genus Nanipora; species Nanipora kamurai. Next base: position 8,382 of record JBAHVQ010174002.1, read on the forward strand.
TGACGACCAAAATACAAATGTAGATGCAGCTTTCCTGGATGCCATCGGTGCTGTATTGCACATTCATACCACAAGTGATATCTTCATGCCACATCTCACCAAGTGCAAGGCTGTTTATGATGATGCACGGCGGAGTGTGAAAAAGCGAACTGAATATATAAAATGACACTTAGAGCAAAAATATAGACAACTGGATTTTGTTGTTGCCAAGACATGAAACCTACTGCATTCTTTGTGTTTGACATCCTTTTGATTGTTAAAAAGAAGTTATTTGCCGTGCGAAACTGATTTCTTCCTTACAATTTTTGTTTGAAAATTTTCCGGGTGAAACTCCAGCCTTTTGTTCCAGAATACCCTTTTATTAAATTTTATCGGAAAATCCACCCTGTCCTGTTATTCCACCCTGTCCTCTTATTAGTTTTGTCAAAATTTTCCAACCTGTACAGTTATTCCATCCTACCAGTCTATTCCGGACCTGAGAGTATACCACAAGTTGGGGAATTAATTAACGAGACAATATGTCTCAACGGAATTCCCGCTTTATGAATTTTCGACAACCCTAAAAATCTTGGAGAAAGTCTGTCACTACTGAATAGTTTTCTGTACAGCGCATCGTCAATCTTTCTAGCTTTTTTTCAAATCAAGTAACATTTTGTTTAACTTTCTTTGAAATTTACCGATAGGATCGGATGGTAAAACAGAGTATGTATCTCTATCATCTAGCAATGGTAACGCTTTCTAATTGTATCGATTTTTGTCCATTACCACAGTTCAATTTCCTTTATCTCATGATAAAGCAAGTCCGTCTGGCTCCATCTTAAGAGCGAACAAAGCCTTAAAAGTGTCCGTTTCCAATGTGTTCGGTTGTTGTTACGAGAGCTCGTCGCCTCATCAACATCAGAGTGCGTATTGCGAAATATCGTTGCCGTCTGTATTTTAATCACCGATGGATACAAAATAAGGTATTACCATTGAGCTTGAGGTTTAAGCTTCCTGTGAGAAATGTGAAAGTATATAAGCTCGTGGAGTATATCGGTTTCTCCTTCTTGAAACTGCATATAGCCTAGTGTTACTTATCTATACGGAATCTGCGAACCGAACACGATTTTGCTGTCAACTTGCTCTCTGTATTGATTAATGAATCTGATATCAATGGTGGAAGAATTTTGTTGTTTAAATGAGCGAAAGAGCCTCTGAAAACTCGTTCCTCAAACTCATTAATAATTCATGAGCAAATTGTTCAATGAGACGTGCTGAATTATACCACATGAGTGAGCTTGAAGTACCAGGGAAGTACTCAGCAAAGGACTAGAACTGTTTTTTTCCAAATACTGGAAATAATAGTTCAAGTCCTAGGACTTTTCCAACAGGCCAAATCCTCGGGACTTGTTCCAGAACAAATTCCTCGTACTTGAAAACCCGGTCAAGTCCTCATTTTCGGCCTTTAAGTATTACATCTAGAGACACTCAAATGTTGCGCTATCTGCTCGGGAAAAGCAAGGTTTCTGTGAATACTAGCCCGCCTTTGAAAGATAAGTGGGTTTTAAATATTTCGAAAAAGAGCTATCAGAACCAGAAAGGAAAGACTTAATAAAAGGATCAAATTTGCCATAGCACCTAACAAGGTCACCATAGCCATGGTCATCGCTGCTGTCGAAGAGGAATTGTTCGACTAGATGACGATCAAAAACGCCGAGTCAGGGCTCAAGTTAGTAGCAATCTTTAAAAAATTTGGAAAGGGAGACTTTTAGGGCTTTGTTAGCTCTTAAGAAAGATCCAGACAGACTTGTTTTATCAGCAGATAAAGGAAATGGCGTTGTGGTAATGGATAAAACCGACACAATTAAAAAGCGTTCTCATTGCGAGATGATAGAGATACATACTCTGTTTTACCATCCGATCGGACTGGAAAATTTAAAGAAAGTTAAACAAAATGTTACTTGATTTGAAAAAAGCTGGAAATATTGACAATGCTCCGTCACTAGTAGATAGTGTTCTGTTTTTCAGACTTCCTCCAAGATTTCACGGCTTGCCGAAAATTTATAAAGCGGGAATCCCTATGAGACCTATTGCCTCATTCCTTAATTCCCCAACTTATGGTATATCTAGTTATTTGCCTCAGATCTTGTCGCCAATTGTAGAAAAATCAGAATAAGTTGTGACAAACTCTTTCGGGTTTGCACATTTTATTAAGAATGTTACGCTCAATGAACTAAAACATGTAGTCGATGTTTTGAAGGCTAACAGCTATCTTAATGATTTCTTAAAAAACTGCTTAAAACCAGTTAGACCACAACGCACGAACACTGAGAATGAAAATTCGATGAGGGGTTTTGTGATTGTTTCGTATATTCAAGGAATTATGGAACCTATTAAAAAAATTTTAGGTATTTTCAACGTAGAAGTTGCCTAAAAGCCATTCTTGACGTTGGGACATATGTTTGCAAAGCCGAAGGATCGTGTTGCGAAGGATCAGAAAAAAGAAGTGATTTATTCCATTCCGTGTATCGACTGTGATTGGGAGTACATTGGCCGGACTAAACGTCAGTTTGGAACGCGCTTAAAAGAGCACTAAAAGGCAGTTTTCTTTTAAAAAAAGAAGATTTTGCTTTGTCGGAGCACGCGTGCCTGGCGAACCACACAATTGCGTGGAAAATCCCAAGATTCAAAAAGTCCAAAGACATTATCTGGAGGTGTGGCATATCGATTGCGGCCCCGCACCATTGAATCCCGATGACGGTGGTTTATTACCGGATGCAACGGGTGGGCATTTTGTCACGCTGAACCGGAAATAGCAGGCTCAATTGCCTTCTGCCAATTTTGCAGCTCGTTTTTCAGCTTTCAAGCTGCTCAACCCAAATCAAGTCACGAATAATCTTGCCATTTAGTAAGTGTACTTTATTCAAAGCTGCATTATGTCGTCATCGGAACAAGAGAGGCATTGGTAATCGTTGGGAAAATATAAAAGAATTTGCATTTGTTATCGACGAACGGAGATTTTTTAAGCTATACAGAACCAATTGGATACAAGGTATGAGCTAATTGTAATTTAAATTGTAAATGTATTATTTTCTATCTTTAAAAATACTTAAAATACCCCTTAGAGGTCTAACACTACTCAAATACAGAGCTACTAACACCAGGCAATATGCAAAATGGCCACTTTCCGCAGGAGGTGAAATGAGAAATTTTACTGTCCCCCCTCTGAAATTTATCTTAAAACAATGTTTTGTCCTTCATTGACACGTCAAAGTAAAGATTATCCATGGAAAAATGCGCCACATGTAGTAATCACCACTATTAACTATGTGGTGCAAGTGACTAGTTGAAATATGCTTTCTTTAAATTCTCAGAGAAAACTGCTGTTTGATGAAACTGACATTTTAGAAGTTTGAAATGTTTTCAGTGCCACGAGGAAGAGAATGGAACCGTTTTTAAAGGAACATAATTTCAAAAGATTTATGAGGTCTCAAATGCAGGTCATGCTTATGTCGTAAAAACCAAAGACACATGGGCATAAAAAAAGAAAAAAACATTTTTACTGTTCCCTCCCAAAAAATTATGGCTTGAAATAACCTTCTGATGTCAAGCTGCAAGATGAAGCCAGTGATCAGACCAAGAAAAATGCGCCCGACATATTTTTTAGTGTTGAAAAGTTATAGCTATGGGTTCTACGGAGTTGTTACCTAGGGAAAAACCTCCAAGTATTTTATTGTTTTCAAGGGTATAATTCCTTTTTAGGTTTAAGAGTTTGCAATGTTTAGCTTTCACATATTTTACCTTTATTTTGTGTTCTGCTGCTATTTTTCCTAATGTTTAACTGCACTTTTGTTGTTTATGCTGAATTTATTTCTATTTCTTTATGCTGAAGTTCTATTTCTTTTGTAGAGAATCTGTGTATCTAGCTTACAAAACACAAAATACCAGCTGAAAATTAATACGGTGTATTATTCCAACCATTGGAAACTTCAATTGGTCTCACATGGCCTCTGAAGATTGTGTGACAATTGATGAAGGCAAATGACTGTCTTCCCTGAGACTTTGAAAAGGCATTTAAATGCTAAAATTCCTCAAGCGACATCAATAGTTTTGTGTCAGTTTTTTATCATTTTAGAAGCTATTAAACTTTATTTCTGAGCATCCAATCATGCCACGAAAGCTCAAATAACTCATTTGATCAGTTTGGATTTAAATTTAAATTGCAATTATGTGGGACCTTTTGTTGCAGTTTGTCCACGACAGATTGGTGGTGATTTCACATCAACTGTTCCGACATTTAATATGCTATGTTTGTACTCACTGTTGGGGCCATGAAGTGGCCCCAAACTACAACTCAGTGATTTGTAATTTGAAGTTATAGTTTCTCTCACAACAAACCTGTTGGCAAAAAATGTAATACATGTATTGATGAATATTAGGGTTACAGTATTTCTACTAATCTGGGGCAAAACCCATGAAAATTCAGAGTGAGTCTCGCGACCAAACTGATTTTACATCAGCGCTGAAAGTTTATAAAGAAATTATTCTGCAAAATTTCTTGCAACGTTTCAATAACTTGAGGAAAATTCACATTTTTATCAATATGAAAGACTGAAAATTATATTCGTGTGATTCATCGACAACAATATCAAAATTTAACACGACCTGAAGCATTTGACATAGAAATATTACTGTTTCGAAGACGAGAAATATGTCGTACTGCTTTTGTTGTTTGTTAAATGAAAATCTTTTTTAAGAAACCCTGGCTATATCGAAGTAGTTCGAAATAACCTCTCATGCCCGCTATTTTGAAGATGTTTATTCGACCCGGGTCGCCTGTTCAAATTCCGTGCTTTTCTCGCGCATGGTCAGCACAAAATGCCCACCTGTTACCGGATACCTATTTGCATATCGTTAATAGAACGTCATCAATGGTTCTCTAAGGGTATAAATAGGGACCTCATATTCAGATCAATCACCCCTGATGAAGACACTGGACGGGAGTCCCGAAACGTTGGCTCATGAACGGTAGTTTTGTAAGCTACGTTCTCTTTAAAAAAACTTTTTAAGCCGGAGTAGTGTAAAACCACGTCTGATTATTCACGTGGATGCGTTGGGCTACTGTTAGTTTGAGAGGACTGAATACTATTTCCAATAGAACACACTATGGAATATTTGGCATTGATACTCGGTAACATTCCTTGAATATACCCTTCACTTCAGCGGCATTCCCACTGATATATACACAAGAATTCGCAACCACGCTCTCGACAACGCCCTTCGTAGGTCTGTTGGCAGAGCACTGAACCAGATTCGCAGGGTCGCGGGTTCGATTCCCAGCCGGAGGCCCTAGAGTTGCAATTTTTCGCAACTGGTCCTGGTTGGGTCTCAAAATGTTTCATCCTGACCCTCGAAAATTTCATTCACCAAATATTAATACCAGAACCCACTATACTTGTCGAATGGAACTACCATTAGTTATTCTAAGGAGCAGTGCATGCATGTACACTTCGTGATCTTACCTAAAATGGTCTAGAAGTTCTTCCTTCTTCATAAAATCCAGAGTAATTTCTTCATCTTTCTCCTTCGTCAATACCGTCAGTTTTTCCAGTTCAACTTCTTTTTTTTCCAAATATTTGTTAAAACGATTCTTTATTTCAAGCAGCTTTGCAATTTGCTCTTCTTTGGTTGACAATTTCTTGGAATAGTTATTTATTTCCTCCTTCAATAAACCCTTTTCATAGACCAGTTTATCATTGGCAGCCCGTAGGTCATTTTGAAGTTGTTGAATAGATGCTTTAGTTTCCTTCAATAACAAGTTCTCCTTCCTTTTCTCTTTCAGGATATCAGAAACATCTGCTGCCTTCTTTTCACACATTTTCAGATTTTCAACTTTTAATGCTTTATTTATATTTTCAGGGCTGTTTAACGGTACGTCTGTTCTGCACAAGCTATTTTTAACCAATTTCGTCTCTGCTTTAGTTTGGTATAAGGCCTCATTAATCGCATTTCTTTCCCCGCACAGTGTGTTGTCTGTGGCTCTACTTTCACTCTTCAATAAGTTGAACTCAGTCTGCAAACGACTATATTTACAAACAACTTCTTTTAATTCGCGCTCTTTAACGATCAGGTCACATTCCAAGCGTTTTCTTAGCTTTTCTTTCTCCTGTAATTCATGGCGTAGCTGTTCCATATTTTGAAGTTGATGGGAATTTTGTAACTGCAATTGGTCAATAGTGACTTCTAAAGATGTTGCCCTTTCCTTAAAACAATTTTTCAGCTCAGTCTCCCTGGCAACCTGCCGAAATATTTCTTGGTCTTTCTTTTGACATAGCTCCTCTTCTCTTCTTCGAGATTCATCTAATAATAAAAATCTACAGTGAATTAAACAGGCATTGTTTAATTCTACTTAAAGGAAAAAACAGTCGTATATACTCTTCTCACAAGGTAACGGACAGTAGCAGCCCCTCGGTGCGAAAGCTTGGTTGAGCAATTTTTGTGATCTGCTGTGTTAAATCCACATGTTCTTCTCCGGTTTAATCCTTACATTGAAACCCGGAATCTGCATGATCTTGTTGATAATTTTGTTGGATAAACATTTTTTTTATCTAAATTATTTTCTCTCTACTTTATCTAAACGTAATTAATGTTTCAATTTTAGAATATTACCTTAATTTAAAGAATCAATTATTGGACGGGGCAAGTGTGGCTTTTTCTTGATCTTTTTATAAATAATATAGAAAGAAAAGATGGAACTTCTATGGCTCTGCTGGGACAGAAGCCAGCCACAATAGCAGATTTCACGATAGCCGAAGTCATCTTGCCAAGTAGGGCTTAGACAATGGCCTGTTAACTAAGGGGATTTAGCATGTTAATCTTAACGATTAGCATGGTAAAGCGACTGAGTAATCGAGTCATTGTCTCAGCCGTACAAGATTGCGTCATCCACCGTGAAATCTACCATAGAAGACATATACAGATAGTCAGGAGTTCTGGCAATTCTTGTGCTTTGTATTATGCAGCTTTGTCCACGATTCTACGGTAAGTTTCATTGATCGATTGATTGATTGATTAATTGACTAACGAAATGAATGAATGGATGAATAAATAAAAAAGAATGAGTTCATTACAGAATCAAAGTATTTAATTTTAACATTGAAGACATTAAAGAAATAACTACAAGCTAATTAAGAAAAAAAGTACTGTCATTTCATTACCTATCTACCCTGAACAGGTGTAGAAGTGTCCGTGTGTATGTACACGTTATTTCTGTTGCGTAGATAACGTTTCAGGCGGTATTAATTGGGGAAGAAAAATGTAACACATCGGTCTAACTTAGCAAATTTTGAATATCTAGAAATGGATATTAGCGTTTTTAGTCTTAAATCCAAGGAGAGGTAGTCAAGCTCGGCTTTCCCAATTTAACGTTAGTTTTCTAGACTGCAATGACGAAATATAAAAACTTCATCCCCTTTAATTTTTCTTTTTGAGAAAAAAAACATAACTGGCTTATCACACTGTTCCGAAAAAGGACAGATATGCTGTTTTGAGGAACGAAGTCGAACGAGCAGCGAAAAGAACGTACAGCGTTTCCTCGGATACCCCTACTCCATGGCAGGTCATTGCCCACCCTCTTTACGCAAACTTGGATCCGTCCCAGTTTGTGATAAATTTGTTGAACGTTTATTATGCCCAAGGTTAAAAATTGAAGTCTTCAACCTCTGATGGTGCTAACGATGATTAAAAAAAATGTGAGCATAGAATTTGAAATATCGAACAGTTTTATAGTCACTACTTCAATAAAACGCAAGTAAAAAGAACGAATAAAGCATTTTCAAGAAATTTTTTGTCTGTAGTAATTTCAGTCTAAAACAATTATCACGTAATATACTGGTTAATGGCAGATGGTTTTACACGCGAAAGGTAGATATCCAGCAGGGTACGGAAAGAATTGCAGTGGAATTAACTTCCATATAAATGAATAACGAATAATAGAATCTCACCAAACGATGCCTTCATTCTCTCTAATTCCACCTTATAAGAATCTTTAACTTTGATTAATTCGTCTTTCAATGCTGCCTCCACTGATGAAGCCTCAAGTAGCTTTATTTTCATTCGATTATTACGAATATTTTTCTCTTCTAATGATGACTCCAGGTTTAAAATCCGGTCCTGACTTCTGCTCTCCATCTCTTTTAGACGACTTTCTAAATCAATCTTTTCCTATTACAGAATAAAAGGATAAACATAAGCATTGACAAATACACACAACAGGAAGCTTAAAACTCGTTTGAATGCTAATTGTTTTCATGCCAAAATAAATGAGTTCAAATTCTAGCAACAAAAAAAAATACATGTTCGCATGAATTGTTTAAAGAATCTAGTTATTTTACATCCTACAAGCAGGACTTTACGACTGTGTGTTTGCGTGTTTAAATCTCAGTGTATTTATGCAGGTATGTATGTGTGCAAAGCTGGATATAACAGTCGCTCATTGGACACTGTCCGACCAAATTTCTCAGATGTCTGATTAATTTACAAATAGGTTAGACATCGTCTCTGAGCGCTAAAATTACTTAGTTATTCTTTTTAAAAGAGTAATTGATGTCATTTGCTCCGAAAAAAAAAACAGAATTGATACATGTACTTCACCATCTTTTGTTCCTCTACTTGTATAGTTAAATTTTGAATGAACTTGAAAAACGCTTTGTTCTAGTGATCGCTCTATAATCAGGTTTAATTAGAGCACATACTTCATGTTTGAAGTATGAACTCTTGCACTAACGAGGTTGCCTCAGCTAATAAATCGAAAAGAACTTGGCTTAAAATATAATCCAGGTAACAAGAGACGAATTATTAGCCACTCACTAAACGCTTTCGATTCACGTCATTAATGGCAGATGGCGGGATTAGTGGGTGGCTACACCAAAACCCATTTTGGAGTCTTGCTCACGGACAGGTCATGTTATGATGTCCATAATTTCACTGACACTAAAACTCCCGAAAATTTTCAATTCCCCTATTTCGAATGAACTGACATACGGTGACAAAGCAACCTATTAAATTAACATGCGAGAAGAACAATTAACGTTATGTGAAAAACGGGGTTATTATCAATATTGTATTTATCTGGAGCCGGTTGCATAAAAAGTTGATCAACTCTAATCATCAGCAATCGATTGACCAGACGGGAATCGTAATCTTAGTATAAATATCAATGCCCAGCATAATATTTTGCCAAAGCCATCACAATAAGTAAAACACGAATGAAATCATAATATTTATTGAGGTTCTAACGTTTCGTTGTAAACGCAACATCTTCAGAGAAATAATGATTACATAAGTGCAGATAGCCTAGATATCTAGTTACAAAGTTGACATGAACTATGAATAAATTAACAATCAAAGTGGGATACTGTTACAAGCTATTTTTTAGAATTACAAAAGAAAAAGTGGAGCAGTGCCAACAGTATCCCACTTTGTAACAGTATCCCACTTTGATTGTTAATTTATTCATAGTTCATGTCAACTTTGTAACTAGATATCTAGGCTCTCT